>JAIZAY010001957.1:0-12310 GCA_029531755.1 Holothuria leucospilota | reverse complement strand
TTGAGAAGCCAAGGATAGTAGACTAAGTACCATGGTTTAAGTCTCAAGACTGTGAGGAAAAGGTTACACACGTATTGTGTCCGGTAGAGTCGTAGCTCATGAAAGCATTTACCTAGATAGTGTAATAGCAGCCTACTGGATTTGCATTAAACATTTCTTCTCCATCATTATAAGGTATGGAACTGTTAGATCTTTCCTTAAAAATTAATATGTTAAGTAACCACTTGATTGAAAAAGAAAGCTCCTAAATAGTTTCCGCTTAATACTAATACTCACTTTCACTAGGGACGAGCTAATTTATGCATTACCTTATATTTTTCAAACTCAATTGATTGTACCATGGTGTTTTGTCTCTTAATTTCAACACCTACTCCTCTTAACGGAAAGGCCGCCAACCTGTCTGGCCAGTTGTCCGGCAAACCTTATCTTCAAAGACCACGAAGGCCCATCGTTTCTTTCTTGCTCTCATGTGACAGTGGAGATGTACATATATATGGAGATGGAATCAGCTGGGGTATATAGACATAACACAAGAAAAAAGTTTTGAGAACTACGGTGTATGAACCATGTTATTTAATAACTATGGACCTGCGACTACCATAAACTAACACTGACTATATTAATCCGGCAATTAGTGGATCTCAGAGGCAGAAAGTTTTTAAGACATCACCTGCACTAAGTGACCAAGTAGGTCCACTATGCTACCTATTAAAAAACACAACAGCTTTGTTACAATAGTACAACACTGCCGGTAAAGGACTGGGGAAATGGGGTTAAGGACACATTAAACCACACCACTGGGTTGAATGGGGGCCCAGGGACTTAAGTGGATCTTAGGAATGACCAGTTTATATATAATGCGATTGCCTTGAGCACTACTTATCGTGTGTAAGTTACTATTTTACGTATGCGCTGTCATAAATAATAAGAAGGTATCCTCCTATTATAAGACATTGTCAAAAATAATCATGATATGACTCCATAGCTCTTAGGAAAGTAAAAACTGATAAGAATCTGCAATCTAACCAAAAAACTTGAACGATGTGATGCACTGTGGTAGATTTGGTTATGTCTAAGCCTTTGAGTTCGCCATTCCACCACACTTACAGATATGTGACAAAAATGTGAGCGTGGGTATTTTCAAGACTCAAGTGTGTGATTTAGGTTTCAAAGAGTACCATTTACTGTGATGGGGCTCTTCTATTGTGATTTATTGTTCCTAAAGATCTCCAGGAAAGTTAGATATTTGCAATAGAGTGGATCTAGCAACAGTGGACTTAGTGCTGGAGCTCTTGTCGGCTGACAGTTGGTAAGTATATATTTACTGTGTTTCCACAGGAATCTTTGCAGTCTATTGAAAACACTAGTTGTATAGAGAAAGATGTTCAGGGCTTGTCTGACTGTAGAACTGTAAGCTTGCACGGCAATTGGAAATTTGTTTAAATTAAAAAAGCTTAGTAGTAAACCAGTCTGTAGAAGCTAACATGACAGCTGCGTAGGCTTCAATGGGAGAATAAACACCAGCATCACGTTTACTAAGGAGCATCCAGTGGTAACGCTTCCTTTGTTAAACTATTTGTTGTTTGACTTTCGAGCAAGTTAATTTAGTGATAAGCTCAGCTGCTTCACAGTCAGTTACCCACAGGGTAGTTCAAAATGATGTGCATTCTAAGTTTTTTGGTTTCTCAGGAACTGGAATCTACAAATAACAATTATAATTGCCTGTCGCCACAGGGAGGTGTTACAGCTACGAATATACTAGATTTAGTAACTCAGTACTTCACATTCGGTTATTCACGGATATAAAAGAAGTGCGTATAAATATTTGGATCCACAATAAGCAATCTGCAACAGTTATAGTGCCTGTCCCATGGGGAGGTGCACAGCTAGGAATATACTAAGTATAGCCTAGGAATATACTAGATACCCTATGGGGTGTTGTAATATACAAAGAAACAAAACTGTACTGTATAGAGAAACAGTGTAAACCGTAGGGAAGTGAAAGTTACTGAAACATAACCCCACAAGGGACTGAATATTAAATCCCACAGGGAAAATTTGCATCTATCTTGCAACAAAGCTACAATTTCTACTCCTCAAATTTGATGGTGGAAGATAATAACCTTTTCACAATGAAGACTCTGCCATTCCTGGCTGGGGGAGAAAATATGGCTCCTCCTGCTGCAGAAAACAGGGGTAGTACTTCCAATAGTCAATTAAGAGAAATGGTAATGCATATGCAAAACCAAGTGCAAATCAAAATGCAAAAAAGGAATCATGAGGTCAGCCTGAAGAATTTAGCCCCTCCAAGCATCTTTTGCATGAGGGTGATGTAATTGAACCTTAGAACCATGAAGAGAAAACACGAAGAGCTTGGCTTAATGTGGCAGCAAGGTTCGACCTCACAACGCGAACAACCCGTCAACAAGGATGTCAAGTAGTTGAGAAGTTTTTTGTCTAAGGAAGTATCTATCTTATAACAGTTTCCCTTAGCTCTCACGTACCTACACTAGGACAGTTAAAAACTGGCTGTACTGCTAATACTATTGCTCAACCTAGCAAAATTGGTAGGGGGTGACAGTCATGTGTATTAGCCATAAATTGCCTTGTCCAGACAAAGATAAAAGAGAAAATCGGACAAGTACCAAAAGAAACCTGGGGTAAGGGGAGGTACAGATTATGCATTGCAAGTTACCCCTAGTTAACCAATTAGTTTGGGATTAATCTTCATGCCTGCTACGAAAAGTCTAAGAACCCCCCCTAACCCAGGACAGGCTGCGCCGTTTGCCCCTGTAAAAAAAGCATTCAAAAAATTCTTATGTGGGCATTTTTTAGTACAAGCAGTCAGACATGCCTAGATCCAATCTACTATATTAGTAACAAATAAAGTTAGTGGGGCTGGACCACAGGTGAAAAATTCATTTTTGGGTCTATTTTTTGGCCCATTTTTTGTGTGCAAAAATGTGATTTTTAATGATTGTTGCCTATTTCACATTTTTGAAAAAAATTTACTTATACTAGAAGAAATAATACCAGTTTAGTTGATTTCAACTTTTTGTTGGCCAATATTAGCACAAATACATCACAAAAAACAAAGAAAATAAAGACAATCGGGAGTGAAAAATGGCCGATATCTCGAAATGGTGTTCTAATGATGTACGATATTTCCAAAGTGGGAAATTCTCTCATAAAATTATAAAGAAAACATGATATTGGCTACAAATTGTTGAGATTTAATGTTACACTTTTGCAATTAAGATAAAGTGACCTTTAAGGTACATACTACCTTGTTCTAAATTATACGAAACACACAATTTTGATGACTTTAGTCAAAAAATGAAGTTGTGTAAATCTGATGTTTTTGTTAGCCCAACAAATATTAGTACAGGGGCTAAGGAAAAAAATGTGCACTTTTTGACAAAAGCATGAAAATTTCCTCCATATGTACTTTCAAGTAAGCAAATTCATATTATGCTTAGTACCCATCGCCACCATCACGTGACCGACTGCCATTTTGAATTTAAAATGGCCGCCACTGGAATCTATTTACTAGGGTATCTCAGCATCTACACAACATACAAATGTAATTCAAATGTCGATACCTACATTAGAAGTATGCAAGAATCCATTTTTGTGATTAACAATATCACCCGACAGTCGAAAGGGGATCAAAAGGGCAGCCTTTTCGAAATCAAAATGGCCTCCATACATGTATTTCATTCGGCTGAGGGTAAAATTGTGAACTTTTTAACCAAATTATGAATTATGTTTGCTCATAGGTACATCAGCAGACAGTGGCAGGTGCAAGAGCTACGCTGTTTGGTACTGGTGCAAGTTTAGAAGCCCTGACTGTAAAGTTAAGAATTCTAGATTTAATTTTATGTAGTTATAATTACCATGGCAATTTTATGAAATTGAAAGAAGGGGGGGGGGGGTAGGCGGTTCACTATCTGACGTTACCAAGTGGGTGAACTGAAATATTTTTTAGGGAAAATTACCCGATCATGTTATAAATGATAGGATCAAAAGCTTCAGAAAAATTCCACTCTTTTGGAGGAATGTGAGTTGTTCTGAAGTTGACAATTAAGAGGTTTTTTTCAAACCAACTAGATTGGTTTCTGTTCTTCGTGCTGTAGGCAGAATGTCATCAGTAGTAGCCTTTGTATATATAGGCAGGGTTTGTCAATATTTATAATGCAGCTATGAGCGCACCAAGTAAGATATCGTCATAACTTTCTTCTGTTTCGTTCAACTCCTGGTCTGGGGGAACCTTGATTTTACAAGTAAATCTTTAACACTTGGTGCCCTTTTATAGGCTATAATAGGACGGTCGGGAACAGACTGGACAGTTGCTGGTCACCTGCAATTATATTCCAGTGCTTTATCAAAGCTTGCTTTAGGTTAACTCCCTGCTTTAGGTGCCTTGTTTTAACGTGTGGAGTATAAGTTGTTTTGAAAACGAGTGGTGATGCTGTTGGCATAGTTTTAGCTAGAAAACGAGTGGTGATGCTGTTGGCATAGTTTTAGCTAGAAAACCTCCCACTATAGGGTCTCTCAGTTTTAGCCATTGAGAAATTTATTCTTTGTTTATAATCAATGCCGTTAGTGGCTGAGGATATCTCTTCAGGTGAATAGCTTTTAGCTTACCCACAAGCACTTTGTCCCATCTTCATTTTGCTGTGAGTGATACTGAAATGAATTTCTGAGTTGGGTACCGGTACAAATACATTCTTTTCAGTAAGTATTAAGTATAAATTACCCTTCTAACTCAGGCTTTGTAGTGAATGACAGAGAGGTTTAGATGCAATTTATTGATGTGAAAGGTCTAGAATATGCCATACCCCATCTGGATAGTCAAGTTGACCAAAAATATATTCTTCCAAAGACATTCCATACAGACAGTTACACCACCTGCCATTGAATTGCCAGGGCTATATAGCTGGCAAGTGGCAATATACAAAATGGGGAACTTGGGGAAGTAATCTATCCTTGCTGGGGGTGCCATCCCACAGCATTATGCAAAAATAGAGCTCAGAGCAGTGTTAGCACAAAGGATATGAATCTGAGGGAGAAATCCCCCCCATTCATATTTTTTGGGAGGATTTGCATTAAGAAGTGGTGTGTGTGGGGGGGGTTTCTTAATTTCAGTTTCCCAAAATTTAATTAAACAAAAAATAGAAAGGGGGAGTTCCCGATTGCATTTTAATTCAGGGAGGGGGGGAGGGTTGGGTTGAGAACAACCGGGGAATTGCGCAATCCTGACCCCTTAATTAGAACACTACAGTAGTTCAGAGGTTTATCATAGTTAGCACCATCACTGAGAGCATAGAAACCTATCGAGGACAACTAAATATTTCTCAAAGTGTAAAGTCACAACTCCCCTCAGGCAATATACACCCAATTGAAAAGAACAACTGAGTATTTCTCAGTATTGTAGAATCATTTGCTCTAACAAGCTTTTTAAAGAGATGACATCATTTGAAATCAAAGCCACCTCACATTGAGATCAAATTTTGCAACAAATTGGGGTGTCATCTCCTACTCTTGCCTTGCACCAGGGAGTTGCCAGTGGTACAACTTACGTCAACATCATCTTGAGGAGATTTAATCAAATATTTGAATTATTTACTGAATACTGGATCGGAGGAGGAAGGATCATGAAGCGGACAGGTATGAAGTAGGCTATGAGGGCTGCTGTCGTAAATGTGGGTTACCACAACTTGTCCAAATGGTAACATTAGTCTTTCTTAGTCAGGGAATTTCAAAGACAAAAGAACATGTAAAAGGTGCAAAGTTTTGCCAGTTTCATCATTATCATGTGATATCATATTACCAAGCAGATTTTTTCTTGTTTGAATTTTTTAACATGTTCTTAATTCAAACAGGAAAAAATCTGCTGATAATATGATATATGATAATGATGAAACTGGCAAAATATTGCACCAGATTGCATGTAAGGACCTTCAATTGTTCCAAAATTTCTCAAAGAGGAGGCCCCTCTCCCATATCAGTCACAAATGTGCCCCCCCCCCTTGTAAATTCCTGGCTATGTCGCTGAATAAAACCCTGCGTCATTACTTCCCATTACAAAGCAAAAGCCACACATATACTGGAATTCTTTCCTACAAGTAACTAGTTCCAGTTCTGCAAAGAAACCTTCCATTGAACAGACTTGCCTGCTTAAAGTTGAAAATCAATGTATTCTCTGCACAGACAAAAGTTTAAAGGAATAATTCCCTCACCTTCTGGCCTTGACAGCATTCCACCAAGGATGACAGATCCATACTTCTTGTCACTTGCAAAGAGAGATGGAAAACAAGACTTGATACTTAATTCAGAAGACTTTCCAGCATGAATTCCCCTACAGAAGGCATCCACCAGGTACGTTGCGATCTGAAAGAAACACCAAAGAGAAAAAAGGCTGATTTTTCAGAAACCAGCTCAGATCTGGATGGGTGCAAGTTTGTGGCTCTAAGCAGAAGGTAAATCCCCTCTCCCCTTCTCAGGGTTCTGTATCTTTGATGAATAGACTTTTGCCTCATGATTTCAATGTGCAATGAATTGTTGTCTTGATAGTAAATGTGAGTGAAGTTGATGATAGTCAGTGTGGAGATCATGGGTTTTTGAGTTTTAAATGAGGTCATAGGCGGAGAAATTTTTTAAATGAACAGAACCAAATATAAAACATACATATTGCTTCCATCAAATAGCAGTCCCCAGATATTTGAGAGTTCCTGCTCTAATCCTGAAATCTTGCTACAGTGAAATTCAAGTAACTAATATCTAGGTCTAATAATCTATGCACAGTGTATTCAGTGCTGGTATCAAAGTCACTACGATACTAGCCCTGACTAACTGCAAGCCAAAGTTTTACCATTATAGGAAAGTTACACAGAGAAAGTCTGGATTTGAATGAGTACTGCACAACACTCCTCATAGAGTCAAACATGCAAGATTGGAAATTGGAAGTGTGGTTAAAAGCGACTATTAAATGGCTCTGTGAGAGAGGGTTCACCCCCACACTGTGCAAGTTGAATCAACAGGTAGCAAGGATGTTAGATCTAGCTGTGTGAAAAGTTGTTAGTCTATTTGCAACTTTTTATAAGGCTGTTCCACCCAAGCTCATTTAACATTTTCATCACATCACTATGGATGAATACAAATCTAGCAGCTATTTCTCCAATCTGTTCTATTTTGTTTCCTAGAAGATAAAAATTCCACACAAGGTCTAAACATGGGCATGGCTTTGATGTCCCTAGGGCAAGAGTAAAGGTTACAGGCATGTTCCAGTGGCTTTTCACAAGGGTCCCATGTGAAAGAGAAAAAAATTTCTGTTCATAACCTCTAAGCCCTGTAGCAATACTCAATTCCTAACTCGAGATATCTAATAATAAAGACTACTTATTTTTGTCAAAAACTACCTCCAGTTCACAAGGTCACAGAATGTTATGCAAAGTGGGCACATTGCCTCAGGTTTCTTTTGTCTTCCTTTATAATTAAATGTCCTGTTGTCCTTGAAATTTGATACCGTTGGAATGTTTGAATATCTTTCCATGTAGGTTTAGCATAAATCTACACCATATGTATGGCATAACAAACAAGGTTGCTAAAATATTCCCTACAACAGTGTCAATATCATAAAGAAATTCAATGCTTTGTCAAATTAATGCACTGTGATGACATCACAGATTTCCCATAATGCACTTTATCTTGAGAAAAAATTGCATTTCTTTGAAAATTAGTATCTTCCAAATGCTACAAGCTATTGAGATGCAGTTTTCACCTCCTAGAAGAGAAACGTTTTCTGCATTTCTTGAAGTCATTGATTTTTGTCACTGGCAAATCTCTTTAATATTTTTATTCAAGTAGAAGTATTAACTCCTTAAGTAAGTACGTAAGTCAGAGAACTCTAAGATTTCATTTCCAAGTGTGTAGTTACGGAGATGAAAGTTCTTGGTTGTTAATACCAACCCGTGACTTTCCTTTGTTTAAATGACTATGACTGATAGATGAAACATTTACAAGTACAGCACCATGCCTAACCCTTAAATGAGCAAGCACATTTGTATTGTGTGATCTACACTTGCAGAAAGTATTGTATCCAATGAGAGTTATGGGAACAAGCTATGGGTGAACTTGTCAAATGTTAGCAACACTGCCTCACATTCATTAACATTATTTAAAACAAGATAGGGCTCGATATGATCTAATCTTTGTGATCTTATTCACCACATAGATTTCTTCACTTCATGAAATTTGGTTTTCTAAACAAACAGAAATCCACCACTCATTATGTAATCACTACTTGGAAAGGAGTCCAATAGTACATTTCTGTTCCATCCCATAACTTAACAGAACAGTTAGGTTCACTGGTCTAGATCAAGGCACAACACATTCACCAGTGTTGTAACGAGTCACTCAATTTTGTAGTCGAGTCAAGTCATTTACTACTTTCAATGCGACTTGAGGCAAGTCAGTGACTCGAGTCACTGTATTATTTCTATGAGGAAAATTATGATACAATTGCTCGAGTCATTTCCCTTCTGAAAATTAGCGACTCAAGTCATGACTCGTTACAACACTGATATTCACTTTCTTTGTTGTGAGATTCCCCTTATTCAACAAGAGCCTTGTTTGTTTTGAATGAAGCAGTAAAGGCTTCCATAAATTGTATTTATTTTCATCAGTAAGAATTTCTCCCTTCAGTATTACATTTAACAACTAGCAACACAGTGACCACACCTGTTACTACAATGAAGTGTGCAGCATTTCACGACCTAGTTCACAATGCATTGCACATTTAATTATAAAGCAAAGGTTAATTTGCTCAAAATTAGGAAACAGGTGTGATTAAAAGAGTTTTTCAAGATGGGGGTAAGGGTGGTGGGGTACAGTGAACTTGGAAAAACTGGAGTAACTATAACTGTCTCAAAGTACTCACACAGTATCTTTCTAAGAAGAAAACCAAAAACAAAACAAAAAGAACAATTAGTAAAATTTATCCATGCTTATACCTCTGATCCAAACCTTCTCTCAAAAAAATCCTTGATGCTTTCATCATCCAACTTTGATTTCCTTTGAAATGGTTCCTTCACAAGATATGAAGCTAAAGATTTAGAAAAGGGTTCCTTTCGTTGAAAAAGAGAAGATAAACTTGATGGAAGCTTGTGGATGCAATTTTTAGCATATATAAACCTATTTCTGGTTGTATGGTGAGCAGATGTGACTGGAATAATATGGTCTTCCACTTGAAGTCTGTGAAGCTAAATAAAAGAAAGTAAAGATTATGAATATTTATCTACTAAAATAAACCTTAAAGTAAGAGAGCAATGTTCTGAGAACAAATCTACTGTAAAACATGTTATCAGGAGAGAAAATGGATTAAAGTAGACACTAGAAGTCTTCCATCAATAGACAATCTGACAATGTCTTGGAAATATGAAGCAACTTTTTCATTATCATTTAAGTGCATAAACAGTCATCCTTTCCCTATTTTGAAACATGAACTAAATCTTTTAGATGTTCTCTTATTTTCCTCCTAGTATCTTTTACAATATTCCAGAATACAAATATTGCATAGCAGAAATTTTACATCACTAGTTTCATGATTTACTGAGGAGCTATATAGCTTGACGTGTTGAGTACTTCAGAAATTGTCTCCCAAAGCGTAATCAATTTTGGCCGCCAAGCAAACTCAATGCTTTGAGAAGAACATCTTATATAGCTAGAATATGATGTCCCCGAGTTATTAGTATTATAAACATCCTAGAGGAGGTGGGAAATAAATGAAGCCACAGGCTTCATATTTTTTGGCAATGGCCTAGATGCCTTTATACAAAATGGTATACTTCTCACGGCCCACCTTGGCCTTTGTGCCCTTCCTAACAAAATACGCGACCAAGTAATAAACCAGATAAACAAGAAAATCTTCTCTTTGGCCTTGGTGGCCCCTTTAAGGATGGCATAAATGTGGTACCAAAAGACTAATTTAAAGATGGCCTTGCCCTTGTGGATGTCTTAATTTCAGCCCTGACCAAAAACATAGAATGATGTGAACAGGTCATAATCCACCTCATGTCATCAATGGCCAGTGTTTTTGGGGGGGGGGGCAGTATGTATATATACCAATGTGTACACATCACATGCATACATACCCACTCAAGCTCGCTCATTACAAGCAGCATAGCTTTTAAAACAGGACACAGGTCAAAATGAGCAAATTGGTTTATAGGTCTATGTTATTTCCATAGGACATTTCTGGAGTGGGCACCACCGCCATCAATAAGGGCCCGATGGCCATCATGGCAATTGGGTGTCATCAGTTATTTCTGTGAACCACTGCCTCTGATGTAAGTATGTTCATGTGATATTTGCAGTCCAGTGCCGTGCAGTGGTTGTCACAGTTCAAACAGACGAAAGGGGCCCCCCCCCCCCCCCAAAACCTACAAAGACCAATAAGTAATAATGGTTTACATTGAGAGTTTTTTTAGAATAACACTGGCTGCTAGTTTTGGCATGTCTGGTGGTCCATGATCATATACACTAGTTTACTAATACTAAACAGGGTTACTGCAAGGAATTATGTCTAGGAAAGGAGATACAAACAACAAAACCTGGGTCAAACCATAACCCACACGAAAGGGTTGTTTAATCCCTTTTGGGTAACAAACTCTGATTATACTCTTTGTTTTCCTTCTGTCCTAGCCACTGAAGACCCTCTTAATGATGATATGTTCAGGACTTTTGTGTTCAAGTTATCCTGAATGCACAGGCTATTAATGATAGGCCTTGATTGACAGGTTTTTGCTTACTGACAACCTTGACAAATGGGCCCAAGCATTAGATCAAGGATTTGAATAATTTAAATGGCTGGCAATAAATAAACATTTAAATGAGTGTACTTTCTTTGTTTTCCAACAAGTTTTGATGCATCTACTGCTTTGAAACACTGTTCCAGAACTACACCATTTCTCTCATAACGGAACATGTTTTGGCCCAAAAACTGATCATGTATGCTTTTTCACTGCCTAAGGGCTGCATCACTGACAGCATTTTTGTGGTTTTATATTTTTTTAACGCTTGCAACACGCCGCACACACCACGGCAGCTTTTGTTAATCTTCCTACTGGCAGATTACTAAAAAATCGGAAAAGTCCATTGGGAGTAGTGTAAGAATTCCTTCTTCTTGCTCAATGTATGATGTAAAGAGGGTCAAAAATATTCGTTTTTAAGCTTTCTGTACCACATTATTTATCCTTTTTTCAAAAAAACTCCTAGAATTAAGACAGCTTAATACATTGCATCAGGTTCTTTAACAAACGCAAGATAGTTTGCAACATATCTATTTAACCCCCCATCTACGTTTCTGTAATGGGTATTGGTGCCAAAGTTACCCACGGCTTTTACTGATATTCACTGCAGTTTGAGGCGTCCTAAATATTCTCCTGATTTTCCAACTGTCCATACCTTTTTTTTCGAAACAATGAAAATTTAACAGATTTCAAATTAAAGAACGGATTCCTCAATCTGGTGATGCACGTTTTTTCGGAAGAAAATGACAGAGGCTAAAATAGGATTAAGGGTTAATGAAAATTGCTACAGCATTTCTCTAGGTCTGTGCAAGCCAAAATGGAATGTTTGTTTGAAATGTTCCTGTCCTTGGCGTCACAGGACCATTGACCTTAAATTCGGACAAAGAGACAAAGAAACCGCTCGAAATCTTCAAATCAAGATTTTTGTTTTTTTACTTTTGAAAAAATGGCGTAATGTTCCCATTGCGTTCCAAACAGATGAAACCTTGAGCACCATGGAGATGAATATTCGTAACTTTAGCACACGTTTGAACATAGATTTTTAGGAGCCAAGCTCAACAAAAAGTTTAGGTGAATTTAAGTGGAGGGAAAACCCTTCAAAAAATGTACTCTTTGGGAGATTCTCCATTGAAAAATGTCGAAATTTGTATTTTGTTATTAAAAACTGGCGATAACCTTCCCGACATAAATATTCAAGTTAAAAGTTACATGAATAGACAAGTAGACATCTTAAGCTTTCCAAAACCTGTTGAACTAGGTTGGTACACTTCTAATTTGATCATTTGAGAGGCCGAATTATTGTAGCAGTAAACAACACAATGTCGCCACAACACAGTTAAGGAGGAGCTTTCTCTGCTTGCAATGATCACGATGTTTCCCGTTATGCAATTTTTTGACAAATTTCTGCATCACTAAGGAATACTACTACTCAAAAATGAAAGGTTTGAGGAAATTCCATCAATGAGGAGGAAATTTGTCCAATGATGTAAAGGTGGTAT
>JAIZAY010001823.1:0-12937 GCA_029531755.1 Holothuria leucospilota | reverse complement strand
TCACTGTCCTGGGGTAGGAGTATAAAGGAGGGAACTGGTGGCCCCCTCCCCTTTGTGCAAAATTTTATGCTTTTTGGGTTGGAATAGGAGCGTGAATGCAAAATGTGCTATATTTTGACACATTTTTAGAAGCATTTTCTTTTTTTATTTTGCATCAACTTTTTTTTGCACGCCCTGACGTCCAATAGGGGAGGGCGCCGGCCATGTTACGGTTACCGTTACGACTTACGACGCCCCTCCTGGATCCGCCACTGCGTAAGACAGTAAGATATCACATCCGACCACAGCCCCAAAAGGTTGTTGCTGAGGTGAAAAAAAAATTGACATTCCGAACGAGTTAAGTAGCAGAAAAAGCACACGACAACACAAATTTGCCATCGTAGATCCTCGTCTCCCGTACGTGTGTCGCTAGAGTGGGGAGGCGTCTTGTATGCGCGGGGCGCGGGTCACTAGTACCGGAGAAAAATGGTTGCTCTAGACTGGAGGAAATTCCACTTGTAGCATACATTTTTAAGTCGTGTTTTGCTGCCATAATGTGTGAATACCAGTTGGTATATGGGAGAAAATATGGCGTCCGAATGTTCTAGATTGTATTCAGAAATTGAAGGATAAAAAAATCGTTGTGGTCATTTTATCTTCTACGGGCCACATTAATAGATGTTGCGGGCGGCAAATAGCCGACGATCCGCCACTTGAGAACCTAGGCTATATGATCTCCTCTTGAGGCGCGGTTCCTACACAGTTTGCAGCTGTACCGGTACCTCTAATTTTGGAAAAGTGTTTAGGCCAGAATAATATTCGGCGGTAACATTGCTCTTGTAATGGTCATAAGATATAGAGCTCGAAACATGCGAATGGGCTCAAAGCGAGCCGAAATTTTGTGTTTGGTATCATTTCTACAACACAGTTGCATGCAGACACTGCACCGAGACACTATCAATGCCCCCCTTCCAAAGAAATGTGTCTGCCGATTAGAATGCAAGTTTGTTGCCTGGAAATTCGTTAAAAATTTCAATTTTCATAAAATATGTTTTCTCTAAAGTATGGAAATGGGAATAGAAATCTCTTGCCCTGCAATCTTTTAGTACTGTGCTCCTCTATTATCACGTTTATACAAACGAATTGGCTTGATATTGTAGAACCCTCACCGATGAATAATGCGAACACATTTGAGAACGTATTTATAATAGGTACAGCAATGAGGCTAAAAGCGCTCGGAGCGGGCAAAAAATGTTGATAGATTGCGAAGGATTTACGAAAATTTTGATAGTTTGTAAACTGTTTGTGATAAAAATTATTTAAAGTAATTTCATCACTCTATCGAAAACACACGTCACCTACCCCTTGCAGAAATCTATAGCCTAAACGCATTTGGGGTTCATTTATCAAAAATCGGAAAGTTTCGGAAATCGATTGAGGGCATGCGCCAGGTTGCTCATAATAGCATGTCCCCTTGCCAGCCTGGCGCCTTTAATCATCCTAGAAGGATTGCATGGCAAAAATTTGATAATTTATCCCTCTATATTTAAGAAAGTTTCACTCTTTTACTTGTTAGTACAGTGCAAAGCAGCAAGCGGTGCCCCCACCGCATACATCATTATGTTTACGTCCGTAGATCTGTAGAGTAGCATCATTGCTCAGCCATTCACCTGTTTTCGCACATTGTAGCCCTATTCTCGCAGTCAACCACTTGAATGGATTTTTAATTTTAGTAAAGATGATTTCAACGGGAAACTCTACCCATCCCCTGCAGAAAAATACATTTGAAATGCCTTTTAAACGATTTAATTAATCTTTTCCTTATGCTTTCTTTCTCCTTCCTTTTTCTTTCCTTTCCTTTCTTTCATTTTTCCCGGAGAAGGGGGTGGCCCCCTGGATCCCCGCCTCCCTAAATCCTCGCTTGGCTTCAAGTTCTCTTTATATTTAAAATTTGAAAAATTCAGTCCCGGATAGCACCTCGAAAACCACAAATAGTTACTAGATCTCGATCTGGATGAATACTGCAGAATCAAACGTGCAGGGTTGCCCCTGCATAGTTAGTCCTGTTGGAGCAGGAACTTTAAGGCGGAAGCCCTGAACTGCTTTCTGTCTTCCAGTTGCGTAGTGCTAAATGAAAAGCGGTTCCAGCCTGTGATGGCCGGGTACGAGGGAAGAGGCTAAATTTATAGCAGTCCTTGCTATTTGGTTGGTACATAGCTATTGTGATGTTGATGCCTCGAGGGACGAATCCTCGTTTGCAAATGGTTTTCCACTGGGTAAAGCAAGTTAGCCCGTTCTAGAGTTGCAAATAGTTGTTAGTCTGTTTCCAGCTATTCTATTTTTAAGGCTGTTCCACCCTAGTTCCTTTAGTTCCTTTAACATTTCAGTCACACTTCTATGGGAGGAATAATCATTGCAAACAAATCTAAGTCAGGCTCTGCGCTTTTGATATCTGTTTCCAGGAATGCAAATTTTTAATACACACTTCTGCTGCTGTAGCAATTATGTCAGACAGATTTGGAGCCTATAAATTAACCCCTGAAAGGGCACTCCACCAACAGTCTAGGGAGTCTTAATGCTCTGAAACAGTGGCGTAGCTAGATATTTTTTTTTGTGGGGGGGGGGGGGGGGAGAGGGGGGGGGGTGAGGGGCCAAAAAGCAAATAAATTTTTCCGACAATTATTATTAATTATCTTGAAAACAAAGTGATGATTGTAACTATCTAAAATAAAGGAATCGCGTAGTGAGCCCCCCACCAGACTATGTCCGAGCCGACCCAAGCCCGTGGCCAACAAAACAGAAAAAAGCAACAAAGAAACATGCCCGACCCACCACAACAGCCTATGCCCAAGAGGGAACCCCCCCCCACGGACCCCATAGAACGACACCATTCATCTGGGACGTGCTTAGCGCCTGCGAAAAAACAAGATTAAAATATCTTCATCCGAGATTGCCTTTAAAGGGAGAAAGACACGGGAGGAAAGAAAAAAAGGGGGCACATGTGAGTTGATAATCGGGTAACAACCTTGTAACGAGAAACTTTAACGAGGGGTTGTTGAGAGAAGTACTACACACCAAACATGACCAATGATTATTATTAGCATATAATTAGTTCAGCCGAGTTTCAATCACATACAATAGTTACGCATAAATAGGCTAGCAATTTTTTTTTCGAATATTTTTTGAGTAATCCTGAGTCCTGCTTGTAACGTGTTGTGTGGTGCATGAAATTTGAAAAAGTGTCTGGTCACCACGAATTTTTGAAAAACCGAATTGACATGAATGTTTTTTAATGTTACTCACGTAAGGGGGGGGGGGATTATCGAAAAAATTTATATTATGCATGCACAGATTGTGGGGATTGTTTAAGTTTGAACGCACTGGTTTGTCGTTCAGTATGTGGAAGAAACTTAAACAGGTTTGTGGCAAAATTTGGTGCATATATCTCTTGACACACACACTCAATGGGGAACGCTAGCTCATGTGCCCGTGAATGTGCCGCTTTAAATGGGCACTCTAAAGTGAGACTCCAGGCCGTGTCAGGTAAAAACCAGTTTCGATGTGTTAATATTCGTACTTAAAAACATAAGAAGTGTTTGTAAGTGTTTCCAAATTGAATTGTTTTTTAATTTATTTTCGACAGAGACCTAAGACAATTTCCGACAGATGAGGCCTTCGGGGAAGTGCTTTGTGGGGGGGGGGGGGGGGAGAAGACCGGGCGTTCCGGGGCGGGGGGGGAGACCCACGGCCCCCGCCGCCCTTCCCTATCGTAGCTACCACCACTCACGCCACTGCTCTGTAAAAGGTACCAGTAGTCGTAGGATGTAGCCTAAATTTAGACAGACGCTGTTTTTGAAAGGGACCAGGGGACCAGGAGCCTGCCCTAATGTACTGCTTCATTGAACGGGCATTGGTCAACAGCGCCATCACAACGATGGAAACTTTCAAGAGAGATTTAGTATCTAATTTTATGTACATAATGTATGACGTGCATGTTGTACGCCTACGAAACGAGCATGTTACGTGCTGTATTTATTTCATTGGCGACGTACGTATGACTAGACTATGCGTACGATCAGCTGCTATATTGTTGTACAGTCCCCGCCTAGCTTACAACCTCAAGCACCCTACTGCTGTAGCAGCATATAAGTTACATGTACAGAATTAGTATGGCCACGAAAGATGTGTTGTGATCAACCAGTTTGGGGATTCCTGTAATAACAAACTTAATATATTTCGCTTGGAAATTTGCTTCAGCTGGTATGTTGGTTGTGTATTTAATTTTGTAAAAATGGGAGTGTATAAATTGGTTTGAAACTGGTGGAGGAACTAGCCTAGCTCTTAAGCCTCATTTTTAAAACCAAGTCGCATAAAGGTTCTTCACAATCGGGGCTGCAACCAAATGAATGTCTTACTTCAGTGCTCTAAGAAAAGGCGCCTAAGGCCTAGGCTAACGTTAGGCCAATCGTTACCGTTATTCACTTCCACCTAGGCTAGGCCCTAGCCTAAATTCAGTAATCAATGGCAGGACTGTAGCCTGTAGGCCTAGGATCTTGTTTGCCTAGGCAAATTAAGGATTGGGGGTGAGGGTGGAAAGAAAACAGAGGAAGGAGGAAAGGAAAAAAGGGGTGAGGGTGAAGATACCGGACTAGTAGATAACCCAGCGACCTAGAGACCAAAGATTCACTAGGCCTAGATCGCAAGACTGAAGAGCCCCTTGGAGGAAAGTCTGGTTTGGGTTACAAGACATGACTCATGAGGCCAGCCTAGGGAGACTAGACCGGATCATGGCCACTATCCATCTGGTTGTTCCATTCCATTGAAAAATAGGGGGTTGCAATCTTTACTTTCACATTTTTATGGTAAATGATGAGTCGTTCTCAAAATAATTCTTCTTAGACAGTTTAAAAATAAAGGTGGATAATATACAAAAAAAAAAAAAACCCAAAAAAAAAAAAAAAAACATAAACTTCCGAGAGAAACATCATCCCCCCAATAAAAACCAAAAATATGGTTAGGCTAAATAGTACTACCATTATTCGTAAGGTATCCTTGTTTATTTGTGATTCAGAGTTCAGAGATTAGCTTATTTTATAGTTTAAGAGGGCCACTGGTTAACCCTAACCTAAGACTCTAACCCTAGGAACCTACCCCCTATCAACTGACTTAGAGGCCTAGGCCATAGGCCCTATAGGCAATAGTCGCCTAATCCAAACACTTAGTTTTCTTAACTGGAACCCAGCTTAGGGCACAATGAACCCCTAATGGAACCTCCTGGGTGGAATTAAACCCGGGCACCCACACTGCCACTCCCTGAGGAGTCCTGACAAAACCACTTGATTTTTACAAACATAGGGTGATGTTACTCTAAACTCCATAAACCCGACAGCAGACCGATCCTTAGTCCGCAGAATGTGTGGTTACAAGTAGGGTGAGGATTAAGTTAGGGTTAGGCCTAGATGCAGAATAAGGTTTAATGTTAGGATTAGGCTTAACGTTAATATTAGGATTATCTTCAGGTTGGATTTGGGTTGTGTAAGGATTGTGCCAATGGTTAGGGTGAGGTAGGATCTGTGGTCTAGTGAACTTCAGGGCTTGAAATAATCAGAAGCACTGATAGCCATGGCTGTCAGACCCTTACTGATGGCCCTGATGCCCCTCAGCAGTGTCCTATGAAATAACATAGACCGACAGCCAATATGCTCATTTTGGCTGTGCCCTTTTTCAAACTTATATCGAGCCCAGGAACCGTCAATGTAGGGAGCCTTTGATCAAGTAAATCCTGCCCTAATTGAGTTAGGCCTAGGCATAGCAGGCTGATTTTAAAGAAATTTTCCAAAAATTTTCATGGTTGATCATGCGAAATTTTGGTTGTCCGAAATATTTTGGTTGTCCCAAATATTTTGGTTGACCAAATGAAAGTGATGAACGAAAGATGAACAATTGCACTTCACGTTGCTGCCATAGGCCTAGTAGACATTTGAAATTCTGCATGCTTTCCAATGATCTTTTTCTTTTTGTTTTGTTTTTTATTTCAATGATGAATGACATTCCACACCATTGCCTCAAAAACCACTTCTTATGGAGACTTTCATGATATAATTTCTTGCTGGTGTAGTGAACTGCTCAGTTACAAATAAAATCAACAGTACTTGTCTTTCAAACAAGCTTAAAGAGAGAAAGTGGTTGTCTGATGCAATGTTGCTTGTCTTCATCATCATCATCATCATCATCATGAAAAAGACGTTGTTGGCCGGAGGCCATTTCGCCCATAAAAATTAGTTAGCAATCATGTCCGCTTTATAGTCAAAATAAAACTCCCAACTCGCTTTTGTTGTTTCCCAAAAACTTTGTCCAAAGTTTGACTTGAATCCGTCTTAAGGACGGTGCCGTAACGACTCGTGCGCTGGCAGCTGAGTTTTTCCAGAACAAAACATAGTCTATGCTAAAACGCTGAGTAAGAGGATCTCTGTCTAACATTTTTAATACCACGTGTTGGCTTTAAAGAATTTTAATGGATGCCCTCGAGTAGCTGGAGAGTCAACAACCTCAACAAAAAACCGCACTTTTTGAAAAAGTGTCGCATTTTTCCAGCCATATCGCCCAGTCCAATATTTATAAATATAGATCATATCACGCGCACCCCACCAACTCACCCACCACCACCCCGCGCAGATCATCCTGTAACCAACAATCCTCCTGTACCTCAAGACATGCACAATCCAATTCTGCGCAACACACTCTCAGAATAAGAAAATTCCCAGTAAGAGAGACACAGGAACCATTTTGGGTGTCGCGGTAAAGAGAGAACTCGCCTTTGGGGAACAGACCCTCAATTTCATTCGTCAATTTCATCGAATATCCCTTCCAAGGAAGGGTGACCAAGCTGGAATACCATACTCAATTACAGACGGCACCATAGATTTACATTAGCAGCAAGAGATAAAGCAGGGAGACAATTCCAAAAAACGAAAGAAAAAACGAAAGGGGTTCTTCTAATTAACACCTAAGACTACTTCCATTAGCTTTAGTAACAATACCAGAAGATAATGGTCTCGAAAAGCTAGCTCATTATCTACAAACAAAAACACCAACGATTCACTTTGGACATGTAGAACTAATAATTTCAAGGTCACTGTCTATGTCTATCACCCCCCGCCAGCATAATCAAACACCATAGAATAAGTGAAGGATGGAGCAGATCATACCCCCTAACCTTAAAATTTTGGGCACTTATCGGGATGAACGGCGAAAGCTCGCCAGAGGATAAGCTGACCAGTCAGATCAAAACCTCATCAAGTAGCTAATTGCAGTAACTCACAATCCTTCTTGTTGAGCGATCCAATTTCTGTATATAAGCTTTAGATATCCAGTCCGCAAAAATCTTTACACATCTTTAACACCGGACACCCAGATAATAACCAATCCGGCAAATCATTTATTATAAGCAAAAAACAAGGTCTGGCCCAAGAACACATCCCTTGAGGTATAATCACCACTCTTAATATCAGCCAGCCCAATCCTGAAAAACATCCCCTCACAAACATGCACCACGCTGCTTTTTAGTACGATTAGAAAGAAAAAGATCCTAATCCACTCAAGGCATTCCCCACCAATACCATAGCTTTTTGTAAACTCTAAGCAATAACCGCTTGATGAGGCACCTTGTCAAATGACTTTTCGATCAAAGTCTGGTATTAAAACCCAACATCAACATTTAAGAACCTCATCTAATGATTTTGTCCAGATACGTCATCAAAAGTTTCAATTAGCTGAGAAAAACACATTGAGCCTACCTGCTAACAGAAAACAATATTGATCTGAAGTAAGTAGATCAATTCTGAACCATATGTTGTGTATAATCAATATCTCTCTTGACAAAAAGACTCAACAGATATCTTACAAAACAACAGAGAGTCCAAGCTTACTGGCCGATAATTTTGAAGGGTTTTTGAACGCTTCCCCTTCATTGAAAAGAGGAGTTACATTTAAACATAGACCCCAACTTTCCCCAATCCTTAGGAAGACAGGAAGTCCTAAAGGATTTCTTAACAACGATTACATCTAAAGCATCACAAATTACAAGGCGAGTCTCAAAAAGAAAAGCACCCTAGGAGGGGTGGAGTCCATCTAGCGGACCCTGGGAGAGCGTTAGAAGAAATTTTAAACCGTAACGACGAAGTCGCATCAAACTTCTTCAAGACATCATCCTCTATCAATTCTAATCTTCAATAATCCAGATTGCATAGAAGCAACCCATTAAAACTAGCTTGCAAATCAATGGTACAGAAGTTGAACTCAAATCCTCGTCAGTAAAAACACTAACTGAAGAAAAAACTGATTTGAGGATTGTTAGCCTTAACCCACAGCATCATTCAACAACAAGCTCCCCTTTAAACCATCATACACAAGAGCATGGACACTGCAATTTATTCATTTTCACTATGCAGAAGAACGGTTACAATACAGTAAACAAACAAAACGCAAATGAAGGAACAGGGGAGAAGAGGGTACATTTCTATCTAGTCTATCTTTATCCCATTCAACCAGCCTTGAGATTGGGGGGTTGACTCTTTTTTGAACTTTGTTGACTTTTCCAAAGATATTTTGACGACGGAAGCATGGAAACCATGAATTCCACATAGCTATCTCAACTATTGTAATTCCCCCTTATCGTCTGTTATTTACACGCCGATTACTTACTTAATTTACTACCTTACTATGACCAAACTACCTATTACTAGCCTTTATTTACTACCGCACCCACAGTCCCCCACATTTGTCCCAGAGAATTTTTCCTACCCTTAGTCAACCTGGGAAGGTGTCACTAGCTTTCCTCTGAAAGAGTAGAATGAGCCATTGCAAGATGACGTCAGATAAAACATAAGCCCCAACAATAAAAAGAAAACTGTAATGGACGTGACAAGTGGTTAGTGCAACGGAATCGCAAAATAAAAAACAACGAAACGGACGCCCACAGAGTGTTTACAGCAAAACAATGATACAATATAATACAGATACCCTAACACTCTCTATTCTTGCCAGTATGGAGCGACCAAACCACAACAAAATCCGTTCCAATCTTCTTCGAAAAACTTAATGTCTTGGACATTATGGTGAGTGTAAATTTTCTGCCCTGGGCTTAGGCTAGCCTAATGTTGTTGTTAGCCAAGATATTGTAGGTCTTCACCAGTCAGGGTCACCCTACCATGGGAGAATTTGTTTACATTTGATCTTATCCCTCAAGATTAGGATGGAAAAAATATGAAGAAACTCACTCTCCAACCCAAAAATCGTGGAGGGCCAATCAGGAGTAAGAATGCTAATCTTATGTGAATATCCATATAGGCTAGTTGCGAGTTTGAAGCTAGTGGAAAAAGTGGATGGAAAACAACCTCCTCCTGTACCAAAACAATGTATCTTTTTCATTGAATGGAATTATTATCGAGAAGTCAAGCACATGAAAGGAAGATCTAACATTTGCTCCATAGTTTTCTGAAAGCTTAATGCGTACATCTTCAGCCATGGTAACCCCACTGAACAAATGGTTCCCGGGATTAGTTTTTGTTTATGGGGCTGAAGCTTTGAGAACAAGTCACTACGTCTCACTGCTTACATGTGCCTTGTACGATGTTCAGTTTGTATTGGTTTGAAAAACGGCTTGCAAAGAGGGAAAGCTTCAAGTGACCAACAGCAATAGCATTCCAATAAATTTATGAAGGCCTATGTTTGGACTTGAAAGTCCACCTTGACTGGAAGTGAAAATCAATACAAAACGCTCCCTGATAATCGAGGGATAAGTGAAAAGACCAAATGTTTTACACATTCTCTCATGGCAGGGTGACCCTGACTAGGTCTACACGTTACTGTGCGGTAGGCTGCAACTGATTCCCCAGAATGAAACAGGATTTAAACAATTGATGCCAACACCAGGCACATCTCCGATAACCAGTATTGATAGTGATTACTACTGATAACTGGCCTATACTTAACTCACTCCCTCTAACAGCTCAGAGCCTGTGCTAGTCCGCAGTACATTAGTACTTGGGTGGTCTTCCCATTGGGGTCGCTTTGAGTGTGCGCCTTCCCATACTAGGTCAGCAATATATATCAACATGGAGCAAAATTGGGCTCCCTTGTCTTAAAAAATGTCGCATGACATCAGTGCATAAGGTCTGTTTTAAGCAAGTTTGGTATGGTATGGTATGTATTTATTCAGCCAATGACATAGGTGTCATTGGAAATCATGTGACCACACAAGCTCAGCAAAATTACAAAACAGTAAAACATTAAATGATCGGAAAAAAAAAATAAATAAGAAAAATAAACAAAATTAAACATGTTAAAAAATCATGAGATCAAAAATCATTTCAAGGCATGTGCAACCTCTGCACATACTCAGTGTACATTTGTGTATCGTGTGATAACTGCACAAATGTACTGTATGCACAAATAAAATACAGTTTAGTTGACACACTAGCACTCTAGGCTGCCAGCATTTTTGTATTTTTATTTTATGGAGGGTTCATTTGGTTTATTCAAATATTCTTTTCAATGTTTCAAAGGGCAGGTACAGCCATGTCTAGCATGAAGGCGAGTACCCTGTATGCCAATTTTGCCCATGTGGGCCAAAAAATAACTAACTTTCAGTGACTTTATGACAGACCTAACAAATAATTTTCACAAATATTTTCCTGTGTAAATTGTATTGGACAGGTGTGTATACCTTTTTTTTTGAAATGAGTGAATGTGCACATTCAACGGAAAGAGTTATGAGGCCAGACTGAAAGTGTAACATAACTGACTAAGTACTTATAACTTACTACTCGAAGTATTTGTTAGAGAACTTAGAAGATGAATGCACTTTTGTAGGATATCCACCTATAAGTCATGGTGTATTACCATATTTAAAAATATTTATACGAAAAATACCCTTTTTTCAAATTTTGATGGTAACAATGCTGTATGCATTTCCAAGTGGAAATTGAGAAATTTTCAATACTAAAAAAGCAGCTACTGTAGTACTTGAGTGGGACAATCACTCCCAAGAGTGTCCAAACTAGTTAAACGGACCCCAGATGCCATCAGCTCTCCCCAGAAACAGTTCCAATTCTCCCAACTAGGTTACTTCTAGCCCTGCCCACAACTGTCTTTAGCCTCTCCTTGTGTAGACACAAACCTAGCTTATTGCTTCAGGCCGTATCCTGGTAATTATAAAAGACCCTAATGTGTAATCAAAACTCTCTCTTGGTACGCTTTGTTATATGAGCTACTCTGCATCTTTTGAATTTTGTAACTCTGTACTATATGTCAATCAAAGAGCAGTCACCAATTGAGACTTTTGCTTACCCCCAAGTGAAAGTCATACTTACGGTGATGAGTGTCTGCCTTTAAGGTAAATTTTCTTTCCTATGGCTTGCATAACATGCACCTCCTTCCCCTTAGTAGTGACCGATATATGTATGCATGCATGTGCAAGGTGGCTGTAGTGTGCACAGGTCACACTAGAGCGATTTCAGATAGGATTATGCTCTGATTTTTGTGAATTTTAGTTAAAATCTTCTCCATCCCAGTCGGAATGAGCCAAAAGTTTGCCAACCTGTGTAAATATATGATTTGCATCAGAGGACTATGAAAATGTAATGCAAACTACTTATTTTGTGACGTCACATCGGCAGACAGCATTTATTAGACAACATTTATCAGATATGCATGCAAAAGTCAGATTGATTTTCCAACAAATACTGCTCTATTGAGTGGTATAAGTTACATAGTGGTAGCAGAACATTTTATCGTGAGACCAGCTAGGATCAGCTATATCGATACAGCGTGATTGATCGTCTTTAGAATAAAGTCTGAATAAAAACTGTTGGTCCGATTTAGAAAAATTTAGTTCGGACTTCCGCTTAAAAAACATTGTAGTGTGTCCCGCCCTTTTATAGAATCAGCAGAATATACAGTACTGTGCAGTATGAGTCAAACCCACATGTACATCAAATCTATGTAAATATAAATACTTTCATTCAGTGTGCCAGGCTGTGAATATTCCATGCATGGATAGTAATGATACTTATATCATACTGTGCAGGGGTCAAAATAACGGGAGCCCATAGCCTGATGCTCCTAGGCTTGAAATTTGCTCAGACTACTAAATCTTCAATGGGAGGTTGGCTCGTTATCTCACCAGCTTTATCTGTGCATAAGCTCATTCACATTTGCATTGTCAATGGTTTCACAGTTCTCTACAATACCCACTTAAAAACCTGCATAACAAACAGTAGGCCTGTTTTAAATCAATTCACATCGTTCATGGATTGGCAATAATACGCACGTAGGCTGGTGCAGTTGAGCCAGTGTAATATGGATTATCATTGCAATTCATGCAATACAAGTACTGTTGGTTCAACGGGTGAAGGTGTAATTTACAGGAAATCAGTGTTTCCACTTGTGTCAGAAATGTTCAACATTTGAGAAATTTTTGTGTTTTTTTTAAGGCACAGAGTTGTTGTTGTGGGAAATTTTTGTTTTATCTTCTTAAATTTTTGCTTGTGAGAAAACAACGAGGGACAATTCTAGTAAATAAGCATTACATTGCAGAAAATTTTCGACTGTCATGTTTCAATCAAGTCCTTTGTTCTGATGCAAGAAGTGGAATTACTGTGCTTAAGCATCCATTGTTGTATAGGACATCAAAAACTGGTGGGTTAGAAAAAGAGTTGCCCCAATGGCCACACACGGATATAGGTAATGTGACACAGAGCACTTTGCCATTGATCACAGTACAGTATGTAGCCTTATTTATGGCTTCCGATCATGTTTGAGGAAGTTTGCCAAAGTAAGAGTATTATCTGCATGTGTAACATGTCAAAGAGAGTTGATGGTCGAAATCTGGTTAGAAAATATTGTTATTTGAGAGCGTGAGGGGTCCCCCTCTCCTCCTTCCCCCTCGGGGAGATGT
>JAIZAY010002011.1:0-11967 GCA_029531755.1 Holothuria leucospilota | reverse complement strand
CTAGGCCTGGCCTAGCCAAGGCTTCGCCCATTTATCGGGTAAAATAACTTTGATATTGGCCGTCATGCCCGCCCAAGTTGGATGCACTATATTCTTGGACCATACAATATCAGAGAATAATTTTTCATTCCACATTTTTCCATCGAGAAGAGCACAAAATGAATTCGTGCAGGCAGGAATTGCATATTTTTTTAATAGGTCTGTAATGTATGCAAACTCGGATACTGTACGCCATGTCCGTGTTCTGTACAGAAGTTCAAGTGAAGTACTATGAAAGCGCAGCACAGTTAAGTGCATGTGTAGGTCCGTAATTGTATGCAAACACCCATACATAGGCTACACACCTGCTCCGTAGAGAAGTTGACGTACATCGCAAGAACATGTCCGGGATGGGACATGATAATGGAAGTTCAGTATTTTTTCGATCGCTGCTTGTGCCGATGAATTTCCAGTTGTTAGCTAATATGCAGCAGTAGCAATGGTGGGGGCCTTTTATATATAAAACATGCACGTTAATTTGTGTTGTGGTGAAAGTGTACCTTGTACATTTATGATTTATGCTACTTGACAGTGACTGAAAAGTAGCCCCCATTACATGAGCTATGCACGAAAGTTTGACATACTAGATTTCGTACTCGACTTGTACGTGAGGTACGTACGTATGTACGTAGTCAACTAAGGAACCATACCAGCACCATTGATTTGCTCACAGTATCGAAATATATAGTGTGGACATGCTTTACGTACTACTGTATAGGATACTAAAAATAGATTTAAAAAAAGAACAGGATGGTGTGAAATAGCCAAGTAGCTACATTGAAATACAGAAGGCTTCGAAGTATTTACGTTTATAGTTGTGTGAGACTGGTTTCAATGATGGTCTAGAACTGGGAAGAAATAAAATTGGCTAGGGGGTGGCGGCAGTATTTTTACTCATCTTATCAGTTCTAGCCAGCATATTTTTCTGCATGAATGTCACACAAGACAAAACACGTCATACAAAAATCATTAATTCATGATTTTTGCGCACATAAAAAATAAGAGAAGGAAAGACGTGACTCACAATAAGAACAGAAAGATGTGAGAATTGCTAGATTGCATTATCTTGTCACTGCCATTTTCCCGACTGTTGGCCCGACAATGTACTATTGAAAATGGAATATTGGTACATGGATGTCAGTTAATGGTTCCTTGGACCCTTATTGGCAACATTTCATGGAGTGGCCCCGCCATACGTTACCCCGGACTTGGCCCAACCTGTGTCCACTGTGGTGGTATGGTAGAAGGGAATAGAGCGCCAACTCAACCCTTAAGGGTGCCATGATATTGCTAATGGGGTTTGTTGCAATTGTGATGCAGTCATTTTCATTTTTGACTGATTTATAAACATCAAAACATGACGTCAGATGATGACAAAGCTGTAGGTCTATGTTTTCATAGGTAGTTTGTTATTGTTGTAATCCTTCATTGGTTGATAATATACAAATAATGAATGTTTATGAGTTCGATAGTATGAATTACATTATTTCATGAGTTGAAAGATTGAACGTGCTATTCAACGAGGCGAAGCGTGTCTAGTACGATGGGTATATGTAAGTAGCGACGAAAACAAAGAACGTCTATTTCATTTATTATTTAATCAGAATCCTGGCGAGTGGGGATCTTATGGTACCACACCTTAGCAATTGCTGAATGCTCAAAATTATATCCCATCTCACATTTTACTGAATCAAGGCTTGTTTCTTAGCAGCATACTAGTGACAGGAAACGGATAACTGTAGAAATAATCAAATTACTGAGCAATTTATGTAAGATATAGTGAGGTAAAATGTTAAACATACCAAAACATCGAACTAAAACTTGCTTCTTCACTGATTTTCATCGGCCAGTGAAGCCCTAGTTTTGAGGGAGATTATTTCCCTCACGATAAACAAATGTCACCGAACCACCTGTTTGAAATTTCACTTGTAGTCAGAATTCATGTTTTCACAGATAATTTTTAATTATTGATTAGAAGCAAGGGATTAACATACAGAAATGATTCTTTTTTTTTTTGAAGATAAAAAACACTTTTCCAGTTAAAAATGGCTAACAAATTGGAAAAAATCATAATATTGTCATTCTATTTTTTCTACCGCCCGTTAAGAATTCCCGCCAATGTGAACTTTTCAACCCAATTTCCCATTTGCTTTCTCGTATTCCTAGGCATAGTAGTGGTTGACCTTCATTGGGATTTGCCCTTTATAATGGCCTAAATGGTAACTTTTGTGTGTATGTAGTAGTAATGCATATATACTACATTATGAATACATCGCGGGTGTGCTAGTTGAAGCTTATTGTTTTTCTGTCTTAAACGTCTGCCATTGTTTTGTATATACCCATGTGTGTGATATAAACTGCAAGCTTTTAATTTATGGAATATTGCGTTTACAACTATTGCCTTTAGAGACTTTTAAACTATTGCCTTCACAGACTATTGAACTTCCTTTGTCCGTTTAGCATTAAAACTTGCCACGTTACGTATGCTAGTTTTAAGACACCTTAACCCGCCAGGTCGAGTGAAACAGAGGCATAGCTAGTTGGGAAGTGGTCTAATTTTTATCCCAAGTTTAAATTATGATGACAAAAAATTCTTCTGCTGTGCCCCAAAGACTTCCAAGTTTACAGTAAGAGAAATAAGCTACAGCTAGACTGATCGAGGCTTATGCGACTGAAGAAGAAATCCTCTAATGCTAGTAGAAATTTATGCACGCTACTTGTAGGGTAAAAGGAAGTCATAAGGGCAAGGATGTGGAGTAGGGAATACGTCCTAGTTAGATTTATGGAACAAAGCTGAAAGGAAACAAAAGAAATTTCAGCAGCGACAAAGTTTGCGGTTCTGATGTCAACATGTTATACCTAGGCGTATTAGCGTTTTCAGGTGATAATGGAACTAATCAGGCGCTGTGAAAGAGGGAGGTTCGGGGATCATTTGCAGCCAAAAACAAAAATTCAAGGAGAAAAAAAAAACAAAGAAAAAAGACAAAACTTATGCAATTTCATATTATTCACCTTCTCATCCCAAGAGAGCGTCATAGAATCTTCAGGTCATTAGAACGATTACTGTATTAGCCTGAAATTAGCGAAATCGGGATGTTTAAGTTCTTCTAATTGTAAATCAGTGAGAAAGCTACTAGAATAAAAAATTTTGCCCCTCCCAATCATCAGACGCGGACCCAGACTGACCAATTTGGGGGAGGGGGATAAATCGTTGTTGGAGACTTGCAGATCTGGTAGAAGGGTCTAAGGGGGTGTCATTTTTGCTTAATTTAAGGACACTACATGAAAAAGGTACAAGTTTCAAGGTTTCTTCTTATATTTGTATTTCGAAAAGGCTGGACTGTTAATCAATTTTCCTCCTTCAGTAAAGACCTTTTATTGAAAAATTTGGAGGAAAGGTTTCCCTGTGCCACCCCCCCCCCCCTTAGATACGTGCGTCGAAATCATGTCTAAAATGGTTAAATTCTGCGAGCCATTAATGAATATTTGTGATTACCTAATCTAAAGAAAACAAAAGTTGAGCCATTACCTTTTTGTCTGGCTAAATGTTAATTAATCAACTTTTGAAATTTCAACTGACACAGCATCATGCCCATTTATGTTGTATTCAGTAAATTATACATTGAAAGCCGTGCTATCTACTTTGAAGGTTCGACAATATTTTTGATTTGATAGTTGACCAATAAAGGTGGAATTATCCCAAGATACAGTTGGAAAATAACCGACATCATAGAAACACAAAGATACAAATATGTACTGTACAGGGATGACAAATCTGACAAAGATCCTATTTCCACTGTGGTCTATGTAAAACATAAATAATCTATGGCGACATATATCAACTAAATGCACAAAGAATTAAAACTTTAACAATAATTATACTATAGAACAAGAGCGGACTAGAAATTTTATAACAAGGTCACATATTTTTGTTCAAATAACCATTACTTGGTTTGGAAAGTCCCAATGGAAAAACAGGCGGTTTGTCAGAATAGTCTAGCTACAATAAGCCTAGACCTACAAAAGGTCAGCTACGTTCACCCTTCTATGTATTTCCCCACACCTGTTTCCAAGATCACTCGGTTTTTGTCAATACAAGATAATTTCAATTAAAAAAACTTGTCGTTTTTTGTTTTTAACCGATTTTAATGGTTGAAATTTGAATTTTTATATACAGAAACTAGACATAACAAATAGCTATGTGAAGATGAAAATAAATATGTCAAAAGTATAGAAGTGATTCAGAAACAGGTTATCCAATATAAGTTATGAGTTAAAGGGTCAGAAGTGAGCTTGCCAGTTGTCTTGGAGCAGGCTTGCACTAACTCCTGTCTATGCCAAAGCGGTAATAGAAAGTGGATGTGACGTAACGACCTGATCGATTTAAACCGATCAGGTTATGCAGTTTTTCTGTGGTTCAAAAACTTGGCATGTATGCTTGAAGGTGGAATAAAAAAAAAATTGTGATATTGCGCTGATTTTTCAAAATAAATTTGGTGTCAGTCTTTATTGCTTTTAAAGGCAGTAGGCAGTTGCCTCAAAATTGCTTTAAAAAGTCTGCAAACTGTTGCAGATCTTCTCTTGTTTGCCTGACAAGTACCTCTGAAGATGCTTTTAACATAACTGTTATAAACAAGAAGTAAAGAATAAGTTATTTGACATTAACTTACCAAATTTACTAACAAAAATATCATCACATAATTAAAACAACCCATTCATCAATTAACGAGACAGGGTATTTTGATTGGTGTCACTGCATTTTCATGTTATGAACTGGACTAATGCTTATGTCAAGACGGTGCAGCATTAGTTGACAACATACAGTGATATTTGCTGTTCATACACGATATAGTGGTTGTACATATTCATATTGTACAGTAGGTGGTTGAAATTAAAGTTTATTCATTGTAGTGCACAGCGGCCGTGATGTAGGGAGGGGGGAACGGCGACAGTTCAGTCCCCTAATTTTTCAAGACAAATTTTTATCATATGAATCTCAATAAATTTGTGACAATTTAAAGTATATGTTGTTTATATTATGCAACTTGCAAGAGATGGATGGTACTATTTTCAGGAATATGGGATAGGCGTACAGCTGTACGTTGGCTTTTGTTGTATTTTTATTTTTTCTATTAGTCATATTACTGTAAATGTTGAAAAAATATGACTTCTTGCTGTACATTTCAAGTAAGCATTTTGACTTCTGGCTTTTGCATTCTTACTTCCAGACTGTATAAAAATTTAGTTAAATTAATGTTACAAAGCTCAGCCGAAAAATTCTTTTTTGCGATAAAGTTAACTCATACTCCAGCAAATACTGCAATGTGCTTTATATTTACCAGGAAAACAATGTTTCTTGGTCATAGAATCCCCCAAAATCCAAAAGAAATAGCTATTTGTCTAAGCATTTCACTCTACATTTACCTAGCCTCGACGGTTGGTATTACATAGCCCTCAATCAGTGCCCAATATTCTACTGTACGCCCCATTAGACTACTACATGGCGCAAAGTGTTAATGAAGCGTAAAATGTAGAGCCTGACTAATGACTAGATAATACTATACTGTACCACCTACAGTATACTATAATATATAACATGAAGACTAACATATAACACTGCAGTTCATTCCTTTTAGCTCACACTATAAGCTAGATCATTCCAATTCCCTTCCTAGAACTACTGTTTATAAAATTTGAGTCATTGTAATGTTAGGCTAATGTTTACGAAACTAAGTCGTCGATGTACTGGTGTATAGTTAGTTTATACACATAGCCTAGTCTATTGACAAATTAGTTGACCCTCTAAATGAAGTTACACAGTTTCGTTTATTTTAAGAAATAACAATTCATTTTAAAGATGAATTTTGAATAATAAAAGCAAATTACTACAGACCAGCCCAATCACATGTCAGCTGAAAAAGTGAACTCTACATAGGCTGACAGTATTTTGGCGCATAAACACTCTGTGGTATATACACTTACAGGCGACTGTAACAATGTTAGTCTTGCAAAGCATATGCAGCAGTCGCAATTTAGTGACGTCATTTGTTTGTTTACATGTGCATATTTGTAGTGCAACTTCTAAAGCTACTACAATATGTTTCAGTACTGCTTCCGTACAAGGCTGAGCGGCATATTCCCTTACAGTCAAAGGCTATCCCATTGAGCTTACAGAGTCTACTCTGCAGAAAAATTTGAGTAGTGCGTTAGCTGACTTGTGTTTTAGCATAGTGCAGTAGTTTCTAATCGTAACTAGACGATTCCTTCGAATACACGATTTTAACATAGGCCACTCCCTACCACACAATTTCTATCAGTCTGCCAACTCAATATCAAATCAAACAAACATATTGGGTATTGGCTTGATGGGAAACTTTTCAAGGTTACAATTTTCTGGAAAGGAAAGCAATTTTTATTGATACCTGACTTGTTAATTAACTTTTTTTCATTTTAATTAAATTTTTAATATAACAATAAAATGATTTTTACTTTTTAACAGGGAGAACATAATTGCATTAGTACCAACGCAAGAAGACGAATTTAAAATACCCGTCAGTATTCTAGAAACATGGACATGACTGCACAACAATTTATCGACATGACACCTACGAAAGTATCCGTACAGGTCAATGACGGTACAGTTGCTAGCCTTTGTATTATCCAGGGATAATTTCATTAATGGTAAATACATTAGATTAGCTATGTATATCTATTCGTCGTTTACTAAATAGTGACATTTCATTACACAATAACGCATAAATATTAACATCATTTAACGTATATTCTTGTGACATTTTTGTAGATTTGTGGATTTTGTGAAGTAAATGACAAATCTGTAATTATTTCTTTATTATTCTTTAGTTTTAATGATAAGGCAAGTCTTTGCATTGGTAATAGTTTAAATATAAGCTAGATCATGGCAAGTGTAATGTTATTTTCCATGTATTTGATATAATAGTTTATAAATGTCTTCAATTAGAACATAAAAATACCTTGTGATTCAAATGATTTATAGATACACACAGTATGATGGAATTAGAATATAAAATAGCTGCATACTTATTTTAAGACAAGACCTCCCCATGACCTCAGGTGAGCTGTGACCACCACCAAAGGCAATAGAATTTTTCGTCTCATCAGTAGACATCACATACTAAGTATGAAATTTATCTAAGTTTCCTATGTCAAGATATGATGTTCAGATGGTTTTCAGAGTCTGATATCCCTTAATCTGAGATTACGTTTGACCTCGTCTAAAAATAAAATGATTCTTGTGTTTTACAATAATTCATCTAGATCAGTACTTCTCAACGTTTATGAACCACTTCCCCACTTGGAAAACAAAAATTTCCATCACTGATCCCTAGTACTATAAAACATCAAATTACTAAAAACTAGAGACATGATGTTTAGAATATCTCTCTTACCGTCATCTATATATAGTTATACACGGTATATTTTGACTGATGGCTACCGGTCAGATAAAGCTATGAATTTTCAAGTATGATAACTCAATTGATGCAAATTTTCCCCTATTCACAAAGTTCACCCTTTTCTGTATAATTCACCCCTAATTCCCCAATTTTTCAAATTTTACCTCTGAACATTTCAAATTCATCCTGGGGGTGCACTTGGACCCCGGTTGAGAAACATTGATCTAGATATTATGAACAAAATTTATTCATGCTCTTTATGTGAAGATATCGTATTAACAAGGTCTTTAGACTTCAACGTATGGTCCGCCCAATGACCTCAAGTGAGCTTTGACCTCCGCATGGTATGATAGATTATTTGGCAAAGTTCGAGAAGGTGATAGTGAGTCTGATGACCATTAACCTGAGATAACATTTGACCTCCTCCAGAAATAGAATGATTCTTTGTATTACCATAATTGATGTACATATTATGAACAAAATTTATTAATGCTTGTTATGTCAAGATACCGTATTAACAAGGTGTTTAGAACTAGACTCATGGTAACACAAATGCTCTTTGACCTGTGCAAAAATGTGTTTTTTTTTTGTCTTTTCATAGAACATCTACATATTAAGTATAAAATTCTACTTTTAAGTTATCATGTTAACAGAATTTTCAGAGTTTGACCCATAATGATCGTAAATGACTGTTGACTTCTACCAAAAACAATTCGGTTCTTTCTCTTACTATTAACTATTTACATACTAAATATGAAATTTATCCATGCTTCCTACATCAAGATATCTCATTTACAAGGTTTTTGGGATTTGACTTTGATATATGCAAATGAAGTTTGACCTCCATCACAAACGATAAAGTTTTTCCTCTATTCATAATGCATCTAAACATTAAGTATGAAATTTGTCCAAGTTTCGTACTTTGAGATATCATGTTAAAGAAGCTTTTTTCAGAGTTTGACTCTAATCATCACAGCTGACCTTTGAAAAAATAGAATGATCCTTTGTTTTACCATAATTGATCTACATATTATGAACAAAATTTATTCATGCTTGTTATGTCAAGATTACGTATTAACAAGGTGTTTAGAGTTAGACTTATGGTAACCGAAATACTCTTTGACCTGGGCAAAAATGTGGGTTTTTTTTTGTCTTTCCACATGCTTTTCCAGCATTTCTGTGGTTGTCTTTTGCTTCGGTATCTTGTATTTTGACACAAAGAATTAACATATAATGTATAAAATGTGTCCACGCTTATTAACTTCAAATATAATGTTAAGAAGATTGTCAGAATTTGATCGCGTTGACACTAAACACGTTTCAACCCTAGAAATTATTTCAACAGTATATAGTATAAGTTGACAGCAAAATATACAAAGAAAAAAGTCAAATTTAATTTTTAAGACATTTCTTTAAATGAAAAAAAAAAATGAATTGTTTTAAATAGAGACAATACTCTTAATTATAAGTCATGCCTTTAGACTCTAGAAACAAAACAATTCAATACATCTATTTAATCAAACACAAGGTTACTAAAAAGGATCTTAAATATATAAATTCTAAGCCAAATCCAGATTTGGATTTGTTGATACATCAATAAAGATACACAAGAAATGCGGCATTCTTTTGTAGAAAGTAACATCATGAAATTGTTACGTACCGCTTAATGATTAAAGAATTAGTTTAAATGTACCATAGTTTGCTAATGTTTTACACTTGAAATTCTACTTTGCAAAAGCTTCTCATAGAAAAACCACAAAAAAGTAAGTGTAATTCCTGTTTATTACAAAGTCGATGTTGTTGGAATATCGTTATAAATAATCAAAAGACGATCATTTATTTGCAAAATTTATAGAAAGAAGTAAGCTTTTAAACTAGAAAAGCCATAAACCATGTCATGTGCTTAATACAAAAGTCATAAAATAAAAAAAAATAAAAAAAAAAAAATGCCAAAGTGGAAATTACAAGCTTAATTTTAGAAATTTATATGTAAAGTCTACACACATTTATCTAGAAAACCCTTTCTTTAAGCTGAAGAAGGACAAAATATCATGTAATTGTCAATTTCGTTTCGAATGAATGCGAATTGACATTAATAAACTGCTATGCACGTCAAATAAAATATTCTAGACAAGTGCATGCGGTCTGGGTTACAAGCTTTTCACTGGTGAATTAATGTACCATAAAAACACATGTCCAGTACTTTTTAAATGAATTTGAATTCACATTTATGAATTGCTTCGTATAGCAAATATAATAGTGTCGAGAAGTATATACGAAGGGTGGATTAAAAGTTTTTATCTGATGAATTAAAGTATCAGAAGAACACGACGTGATAAAACAAAACATAATTTCTACGTTAAGAGATGCAAATATGTCGATGTAAATTTTACATTTTCTATTTTGCAATTCAGAGACTAAAATCGTGATACAATTGATATTGTGAACAGTGTAATGAAGACAAAGATCAACAGAAGAAGATATCTCTCAGAGGGTATGATTTGCTCTATGACGATTCTTTTCTGTATAGCGGGATGAAATGAGAGCGAGACATATAATACAAGCAAATTTGTAACAAGTATCGCAATTCATAGACACAGCAAATGTAACTGAGAACGACAAAAAGAGTCAGTTGGAAGAACTGCGAAGTTGTCATTTTACAGAGTATTGGAACATTACATATGGCGACCTTCACACCAACTGAAGAAAATTTTGCAAGGAATATACGGTGGTCATTTTACATATCTCTCGAACGTTAAAATGCTACATCGTTTTATAGCAGATTTACATGAAAGATGTCAAAAGTCAAAGAAAAGCCTGATGATCGAATACAATTCATGGATAATACGTTTTTCAGTTTTAAAGCAACGTATCAGAAGAACGTGATAAATTAAATAGGCTTTGACGAGCTAAAAAAGGTAGAGCTAATCGTCAGAAGAACATTATGTTGGTAGAGACTAAGATAAACAAGGTTTTCTGAATTTGACCCCCGGTAACTCCAAATGACCTTTGACCTCCACCAAAAACAATAAGGTTTTTCCTCTTAATATGGGGCATCTACCTATGAACTTTGAGAACTGTCAGTTTCCCTTCTTGAGATATCGTGTAAACAAGAAGTGTCACAAACACACATACACACATACGCACATATATAAATACATACACACACACGTCAGTGCTGTCCTTTGCATTTTTAGCATAATACTTCGTTTTAGTTATAATTAACGGTAAATTTTCAACTCGAACTTGAACGTTAGGCATTCTTCATGCCAAGGTACACGCTATTATTTATTTTGTTCTCCTCTGGCCATCTACTTGTTTAATAGCTCCTTTTCCAAAGCATGGAAAACCAAAAATCAAAGATTATGATATGACTTATCACGCTTTGCTCTTGTAAAGAAATCCGTCTCGAAAATAATGAATGATTCGAAACTTAGTTTGATGTAACTCCATCAAAAAACATGCACACGATTAGTACTTTTTATTTTCTTTTCCAGACATCAAAACGTCATAATGAACTCGTTTATATAAAAACCAGTACATGTTGACAGAATCTCATTTCTACATGACATCATATCAAACCGTTAATATTTGATGTAACACATGCTTTTTGTTTTCAGGATGGAATATTGATGTTTATGACATTTCTGAACATCTAACAGCCAAGAACTATTTTTCTACTTGACCTGTAACATTTTGGCATCATCTATTCCTGAAATCAACACTAAACACTCACCTTTCACATTATCCAACAATTTGAAAGGGGATCAAGAAGGTGTGTATTAATTGACGTGCAATTTCTTTCCCCAAAATTGCAAGACAATTAATAAGCACCTCCTTAATCCCCTTTTCAATTGTTGAATAAGATGAAAGGTAACTATGTAGTGTTGATTTCATGAACAGATGCTGTGAAAGTTTTACATGTCAAGCAGATGTTTGACCCATGATTAGAACTTCGACAGCTTTTAAGTCATTCTTCTTAGTATAGAACAACGTAAGTTGATTATAATGAACAAGATCAGTTAGTATATACTATAATAAAGATATCACCAAATGGTAGAGATAATCATCACAAGAAGAAAACTATGTTGGTAGAGATTAATCCTTGTAAAGAGATAAAAGAAGACATTACTAAATATTAGAACAACCGTCGACTCAAAAACAGTGCTCAAAAGCTGAAGATATATCCGAACAACGTAGGAAGAACAACCTGCAAAGACAAACGGCATATCTGAACATTAAGGAAGGTGCAGCTTACAGATATAGCTCAAACATGCATCAGAACCATCAACACAATAAGATTCTGGAAAACGGAAGATAGAGCGAAACATCAGAAAAAAATAAGGCTTTGGAGAGTTAAAAAAAGGTATGGGTAATCGTCACAAGAAGAACATCATGTTGCCAGAGACCAAGGCTTATGAAGAAGTAGAAGAAGACACTACTAAACATTTGAAGAACCGTAGATCAAATAGTCTTCAGAAAATTAACGTCAATC
>JAIZAY010002062.1:0-11694 GCA_029531755.1 Holothuria leucospilota | reverse complement strand
GGGGGTTAAACTTACTGATTGACTTATTGTCATCTCCCTCTGAGGGATGGATGGAATTGCTACATTCAGTGACCCCACAAGTTTCTTCCCACATCCTTTTCCCCAGTTGTGCAGGAGATGGTAATGAGACAAAAGTATTTCTTGCATGGTTGGTTTTATTTACCAGTTTTCATGTAAATAAACAAGACCGAGTTGGCTGGTCAAGTCACAGATACATAAATTCCTGTCTCACTTGAATACTGTTCTGTCACAAAAATCTCACAGGAATGTACTTTCCCAGGAAGCAGTTTATCATGGATGAAAAACTTCTTACGTAAACAGCACAAAAGCAGGCTTCCTTGTTTTATACTTTTCATGTCATGACAATTCTTTAAAGGGACCTAATCACGCATATCATGGGTGGCGCCAGGATTTGCCCAACAGTGGGGCCAAGCTCCCCAACAGGGGGCCAGCAACCCAAAGCTCCGACAATGGCAATGAGATGACAAAAGGGTGAAGAACACAAAATTTTCAGCATGTGCAGAAAAATTTTTGGCTTTTTCTTTTAAAAAATTGAAAATTTGGGAGTTTAATGCAAAAATTTTGAAAAATTTGGATTTTTCTGGAAGAGAATTTGGGTACTTTAAAGGAAAATTAGAAAATTTGGGGCCTTTATTGAAGAATATATGTCCTTCCTATGAGCAAAATCAAACAGATTGTTGGGGTGACTGAAGACTGAAGGTCAGTGGGATTAAATATTTTATCGTATGGGTTAAGGCTCCCCGACGAAATTGGAAAATTTCCCCGACGGGGTGCCAGCCTTCCCTGATGGCGGGACTGGTCCTCCTCGCACCACCCTTGGCATGTCATGAGCTGAAAGTATACAGGCAGATTGCTTACACTACAAGGAGGGAGCAGCTTGAATTGGAGTTTGCTCTGTGAAAAGATGCATTGTTAATTTTTTTTATGTCTCAGTTTTTGAACGGAGAAATTAATGTCCTCAGGTCTACCCACGGTTTCCTCTTTACCCACCTCCTTTGAAACTTACCATCCATGCTGCCCCAATTTACATCTGTTGTCCATATTTTCCCACATACTTTTCCACAACTAGTACCAACTTATAGGGTGCCCTCAGAAGAACATCCAACCACAATGCTAAGTTTGTTAAACACTCTGCAAATGCAGGCAATTTTAAAATTTTGCAAATGTAGCAGCCAGATATTTTTGGCATTGACATGAATAACAAGGATGTAACAGTTGAGAGTACTGGGACTAAAGGTGATCGTACCTCCCCACTCAATTCTTCTTTCCATATTCTCTGATGATCACCTTCATACATGCCAATCAAGCCACAGCCTTGTATACTTCAGTAATATCCTCTAAATGGTTAGTTCACAGGGAGTTGTATTAAGGTCCTCTTCCCAGGACCACACTTCTCCAATTAGTTTAAACTTGCAAACAGGCACACAGAGAAGATAAAATGCATCATCCTCCAATTTACAGCAACTTTTAAACTATATCTCAATTTGTTCTGGCAGGATCAGCAGGCTATTGTGTATGAACATTCATAAAATTATTGATTTCATTGCTTTTTTCGCAAATAATCCTTGATCGTGATGAAATTTATACCTTTAAATTTAGCTCTTGTGTAGTAGTTGAAAGAAAAACTGCTATTAAACAGACAGGAAGTGTTAAAACTTTGTCTTACCAATCAATCAAAAAGGAAGAAACAGCCTTGATGCAGAGTTCACTGCACTTAATCAAAGGTTCATACTTTCATTCATATCTTTCATATGCTTCGTTGATATTTCTCAGAATAGACAAATGTTAATTTGACCTCGCATGGATCTAAAATGATGGCACTGTTTGCCCTGCCCTTGCAGTGCTAATGCCACAACACCAAATGAAAATATGCGTAAAACTTCTCCTACAAAATCCTCGCACAGTTGTGAATCTTGTTTTTTATGTGGAGGTGAGAATAGGACCCAATTGCAAGGGAAAACATCTAAGGTCCCCAAGCCCCATCCAGGGTATTCAAAGCTTCAATGACCAGGCCACCTAGTTACCCATCAAAGATGATCCTTATCTCTTCTGATCAGGGCCCCACCAGTGCCTCCTGGAGCTGGGCCCAGAGGGAACGTCAAGGATATTGGAAGAGATTTGCAATTTCATGGGAGGTACAATTTTCTTTCCTTCATTTTCTATTTCCTATGAGAATATTGCCTTTAAAAGTTTCCTGTAAAAGAAATTGAAATCTAACCAACAAATTCTCAGATTACCGACGGAAATGTGACATTCTGTGGGGACAGTTGCAGGTAGTTATTTTTGGAGACACTGCAAATGCCATGGGCCAATGTAGCAAAATCAACGGCCTCTAATGGGGATCGTTAGTCCTTAGAGGAACTAAAATGATTGATTATTGGATGAAGATTCAATCCCTCTTATAAACCCCTGTGTACACCGTACAGTTGGATAACATGGAAAACAATTTAAAGCATCTAGAGATAGCATTCCGAAATCCTGGATTTACAACGAACTGAAGGAATAAAAATGCCTGATACGAATGGGTGTAATGGGAGATAGTATGAGGCAACACAAACCTCTAACATGAGATAACAGCATCAGAGGAATGGCATCAGACTGGTGTGGGAGCACACATTACTAAAATTAACTATGATGGTAGTTAATCAAAGATAAGAACAAGACAGAATGGTGAAAACAAAATTCTATATAATATTCATGCTCTTCACTCTTCAGTCTGCTGTACAAATTTATTTTCGAGTTCTGTAATATCAGCTTCAGCAAAGGCAGTTGGCATCCTTCTCTTGGCAGTGTAAACTTAAATCTAGCAAAGACTATACAAAAGTAGTATGGCAATATGGTAACTACAAAAACTGTGAAAAAGTAGTGATTTAAATTACCCACCTACAGAAACATCATCTGCAAAATTAGTTGACAACTTTTGGAACTCTCAATCCACTAAGTTCTTCCTCCCCAACCCCCATCCATCCCACCTTCTCAGTAATGAGAAGTGCGACCACAAGCTAATTCTGTCACATCTATTTCACACTGTTTTGTGGAATAAAAAAAGGCCCCCCCCCTCATCCACCCCACTTCTGTTCTTCCACTAAAGAGAATGCGAGACAAATCTCAGTAATGAGAAGTGCGACCACCAGCTAATTCTGTCTAGTCTATTTCACATTGCTTTGTGGAATAAAAAAGGGCCAAGGCTCACAACAAGTGTTTCATTCATAAACTCAGCCTTTTCTGACAACAATCAAATGCTTGCATTTGCAGAGGACTGAACTGGAAGAATCTACTGATACTAAACCTAGCCTTCCTTTATTGTTTATAAGTGCGAAATTTGACAGTCTAGGGGTGTTTCTATGCCTGCTTCACTGTCAGGCTAAAGGATACAGGAAACAGCCATGTGGGGTGCATGAGCTTGAAAAACTAGTTGTAAATGTTGACTTTTGGCAGAATATGGTAACAATGTAGTCACCCACAAGTGTTAATTAAATAATGCACCAGGCTAATTGGACATGGAAACCACCACTGGATAAAAAAGGTTGAATACACCATAACTGGAAATGCTATTCTAAGGACAAAGTTGCATTTAAGGCACCTAACCTCAGGCTGCAGCTGCCTCAGATAAGGTGCAGGGGCTGCAGCCATGCTTTGTGGCTATACACATTACAACAGGATTACAGTAATCCTACTATTGTTGTGCACAGAAACAAAACATGGCTATAAAGCCACTGCAGCCTGGCTGAGGGAGCTGCAACTTAGCTTTTTCTACATGGTGCTTAAAAGAGCAAATGCAACGATTCCAATGCGAATACATATCAGGTTTGCTAAACTGTACAAAATTCTTTTTAATAAGGGACAAGTTTTCTGTTACTGAACTATTTAAGCCATGAATGATTAAGGTGATCGCTTTGGTGTACCGATGTTGCTTAACATTTGAGGCATGTGAGATACTTATTACTGACATAAGGGGAAACTGACAGGTCCAAACTCATTTTAAATTACGGCTGGTGTGACCACTTAAGTACTATAAAAAAACACACCCATACACACACAGCATGCAAAAGTATTGCAGTTCTACCTTTAACATGGACTTGCAGAGCAATCTTCTTTGGACATAATAACAATATGATTATTTACTTAAGTTCTTCAGAGCTGCACAAGAGACAACTTAATCCAGGACCCTCAGAACCAGGCAGAGGGGAAGGGGTTGCAGCACACCAAAAATTTTTAGTTTGACAATTTTTTTGTCTTTACACGGCCAAAATTACGTTTGCAAATGTCAAAACTCAGGAGTTAAGTGGTTCAGTCCCTCCAATTTTAGCCTTCCAAAGGCACTCCTTATTCCACCTTTTTGCAGTAATACTTACGATTGTTGCAATATGAATTTTTTATTATCAATATTGCGAAAAATTTTCTTTCAATACCCCCATGATATCGCAAGATCCCATTTGTGTTTACATAGGCATCATGTTAAAAATTACCATACATGGGAATGACCACTAGGAAGTGATTGTGATAATGCTGAGGCCCTGTCGATGGGACATCCCCAATGCCGATGTAATTTGTGAACAAAAGACTGCCATAGCAACCGGCACAAGAAATTTGCCTGTTAATACCATTAATTTCCACTAGGAAGAATATACTGCCCTGGTAATTCTTCCTTACAGCAATGACTTTAAAAGGAGGCTGGAAATATTGAATAAGAAACAGTCTGCAGTAGGTTCGGCAATTAAGGGAGTAGCCCATTGAATAGGTCACAGGTTTGTGATCGGGGGATCAGAATAAAAAATAAGACAAGAGGGCAATCCACGGAGTTGCTTATCTCATCGCCAGCACATGGCACTGTGTTGAGCTGTATAACTGGAGGACGCACATCAATGTGGAATCACAGCGCAATATATCCTGCTCTATGTGTGGAAATTGAAATTAAAACCGAAATTGAACCCGAATTGGAGGTCACGTTATGTAGGTCAACCTTCGGAAATAATCATAATATACGACACTGAGGCAAGTGTGGGACATGGTGACGTGCCTACATCCTGTAGCGTGTCTTGAACGCCTCCTTCGGCCTTCTAATTGCTTTTAATTTCAAAGATAGATAAGCATAGATTCCAAACTCCTATACCTACACTGTTACGCTCAGTGGACTCCTCATGCAGAACGTATATATCGGAGGCGGAAGTGTGAATATGATATATGCGCCGTTTCTATTCGGCGATTTGCGTACAAAATAGAAGGACGCGTTACAGAAAATTCCATTGTTTAAAAGAGGTAACAATATTGCCAGGTGCACTTTTACAACGCATTCTATACGCGCAGAAATACATATCCCTGTGTATTATGGGGCATACATGACGCACACTTCAGCGCGCTCGGGAAACAAACGCGCTAGTTGATTTTCCCGTTTGTGAGAGACGTTAAGAAATTAAACGCTGCCATAGTAAAGTGCGTTACTTAAAGAATGCCATAGAAACCTGACCAAATGAATATAAGGCGAAATTAAAGTTCTATGAACGGGTTAAAACCCAGTCATTGCGCATTCCTTTTCAAAGGCGGGCACTTACTTTGAACATGCAAATCAGGAAGAAAGTATTTAGATAAATGCTACAGGAGAAAGGTATATTGCGCGTATGAAACGTGCTGTCAAAACCCCTGGGATTTCCAACCCTTTTTATAACAATGGCATATGTCCGTAAACTGCGTTCTTTTTTGTCGTACGCAGATCGTCGAATAGAATCGGCGACACCTTGTCAATTCCACACTTCCGCCCGAAATTTGCCTCTCCATGAGGAGTCAATAATTTCCGGAAAAGGTGTAGATATAGGAGTGTGGAATCTATGCTTTATAGTAGCATTGTGGTACTATCTAAGCGTAGCACCACACTCATCTGCCGTGTAGCGCGCGGAAAAAAATTACGATTCAAATATATCTCCGAGATTGCCTTAAATGAACATTTCCTAAGGCCTTGTCCAGTAACCATTTCGATGTGGAATTTCTGCCTTAAAAACATAAGAAGTGTTGTAAATAAACCCCTAAGAATATAATTTTAGCTTACAATTTTTCAGTTGGTAAGAATTTTTAATTAGGGTGTTAAAAAATTTCCGACAGAGCCTTCCCCCCCCCCCGGGATGGCCTTGTGGAAGGGGGCGAACCGCCCCTTTATCGCACTGATCTATGGTAGGTATCAACTACATAAACAGATCAGTGTAGGACACGTTGTTTGAGGCGTCTGCACGCGTACTAGTCTTCCCTTCATGCGCCCTTTTGTGTATATGTGCAAAAAATGAACGCCTTTCAGTGCGCTATACCAGAAAAATATGTGCGACACAATACGATGTGTCATGCTTGCTAGCGTGTTAGCATGCACGTCATTGGAAATGGAACAGTACAGGTACCCAAAAAAATATTACAAGCATAGATTCCGAAATTTAGGATGGCGTGTTGACTCCCCATGGAGCCCAAAGATATGGGGCAGAAGTGCTGATCCATGTTCCCAGCAGTTTTAAAAAAAGCACAGGTTACAGGGAAATAAACTGTCTTACAAAAGTATTTAATACTATTTCGGAACACTGTAATGTAAGAAGTATTCATTCCTCAACAACTAAGTTTTCGACTTACAAGAAGTTTAATTCTTCCTGAACAGCATTACAAATAAGTCCCACATTGAACATGAAACGCCACAATGAACTGGTTTGTAAAGTTCATACACTTATTCGCCTAACATCCATTAGTCAGTTCCTAATATCTTTAAGTAAACGCAAACTTTTATATGACCGCGTTTAATTTCTTACGCCCCTCACCGAGCACGGGAAATCAACTAGCGCGTTTGCTTTCCCCAAGAGCGCAGAAGTAGTGCCTCAAGTATTTCGGATAATACACAGAGAAAAAAATTGTATTTCGCCGTATAGAACGCATTGTAAAAAGACACGCACAACTAACCTCTTTTAACAATGAAATTTCTATAAACGTACTCCTTCTTATTTCCCGGCTACGCAGATCGCCGAAAAAGAACGGTGCGCATGTCATATGCCACACTTCACTAATTTGCGTCTACACGAGGAGTCACTGAGCGTAACAGTTTAGGTATAGTAGTTTTGGAATCTATGCTTATAATATCTTGGTCAGTATTAGTAAACAAAGCGCGTCTACACTGTGTTACTGTTGATTTCCGTTTGCTATCATCAATGTTTTAAAGTCTTTGTGGTAACCGAATACGCTAAAAAATGTGATTTCTCACAAAAAATTGATCTTCGACCTTGGCAACCATATATTTTGGTAGCATTAGACATGTTCTACCCATATGATGTGAATTAAACTTCATGTATGTGAAATTTTTCCTTCTGGAAATTATATTAAATAATAAAAAAACAAACCCCCCCCCCCCCACCCCTAAAAAAAATGTGATTTTTACCAAAGTCGACCTTTGACTTTCCTGTCACGTGACCTTTGACACATGTTAATATTTTGCGTACTATATTGGCACATTCATCATAATGGTGCGAAATTTTCATGTATGTGGAATGTTTCCCTTCTGGAATTATACTTAAAATACTAAAAAAATGTGATTTTCGCACAAAAAAATTGTTACCTTCGACCTTGGTTGCACATGGCAATTCATATATTTTTGGTAGTATTCAACACGTTCATCATATGTGCAAAGTTTTCATGTATGTGGAATGTTTTCCTTCTGGAATTATACTACAAAATACTAAAAAAAAATGTGATTTCTCACAAAATTGATCTGTGACGTTGGTTTTCGCCATGGCAAACCATATATTTTGGTAGTATTCACCCACGTTCATCAAAACGTGCAAAAGTTTCATGTATGTGGAATGTTTCCTTCTGGAATTATACTAAAAACAAAATGTTATTTCTCACAAAAATTGATCTTTGACGTTGGTTTTTGCCATGGCAACTATATATTTGGGTAGCATTAGAGACAACGTTTCATCATATGTGCAAAGTTCAGGTATCTGGAATGTTTTTCCTTCCTGGTGGAATTATACTAAAAATACTAAATAAAAATGTGATTTCTCACACAACCTTTGACCCTTGGTTGCCATGACAACCATATATTTTGGTAGCATTAGACACGTTCATCATCATATGTTGCAAAATCTTTCATGTGTGTGGAATGTTTCCTTCTGGAATTATACTAAAAAATACTAAAAAAACCGTGAATTTTCCCAAAATTGAATTTATGACCTCTGACCTTTGGACCCTTTTTTTTGCCAAAAGTCACTTAGACCCACACAAGTGTAACACTCTGGGGTACCTACCCACCAAAATTTCAAACAGAATCAGTCTGGGCCCCACAAGGAGGAGTTCAATGGAACACTTTTTATGCCACATTTTTGGCGTCTTAAAATGTTAATATCACGTGGACTTTTCACCTTTGGTTGCCATGGCAACCATATATTGTATTTTGTAGTGATCGAACACTCTTATTATATGTGTGAAGTTTCATGTTCATGGGATGTTTGTTTCTTGAGAGTTATTATTCAACAAGAAGTGATTTTCACACTCATTTGGACCTTTGACCTCTGGGACCTTGAACTTGACCTTTACTTACACCGGGGTCAATGCAGAACTGGGGTTCCAACCTAGGGCAAACCTTCAACACCTACCAATTTGAAGAAAATCGGCTTTAAAACCGTTTAGAGAATATTGCAAAACAACAAAATTGGAACACACACACACACACTCACCACACTCACTCACTCACTCCACACACACCACTCATCACCCACCCACCCACACACACACACGGACACGTTTTGACCCCTCCCTCTGTTATGGACTTTTGGTCACCCTTGGGTACCCCACCATGGGTTAGGACTTTAGACTAGTAACTTGTGAAAATTAACTGTTACCATGGCAACGGTTGTTATTTCTGCTGGCATTGCCGAATATAGCCCAACAGGTCAAGTGACTACAATATCTCATCCTCCTCACGGAGCGATGAGATAAAAAGAGTCGGTTGGGTATATGAAAGACCCTCAAATTACATCACATTAAGAATATATAATAGCAAACAGAACAAAGTTGATCATCATTTTTAAATTTTACAAAGATTCTTATACAAAAACATTAATTAGGGAATAAAGTCAATGGTGCCCATGTCTCTACATCAGATACGAACAGGCTATGACGTCACGCATATGGGCTGAGAGACCCGAGGCGAAGCCGAGGGTCTCTGCCTTTATGCGTTGACGTCATAGCCTGTTCTGAACATCTGATGTAGAGGACATGGGCACCATGGACTTTATTCTCCATATCATAAATACTTTAATATTCGAGAACGTTTCAAAGTGGAAAAGCTTGCTCCTTTTTTTAACGATTTTCCATTGATCATAGAATTATATTCTCCCAAAAACTGAGCTAATTTTCGCAGAGTGCACACTAAAGGAATGCGTAATAGGCTGCCTGCTACAATAGAGATATGTAATATGTAGGTCTATAGCTGCACGCTATAGCTTTGTCGTTTGTAAGCACCATGGCCCATACTTTGTGACGTCTCTTTTCGACTGTGGATTTTTGGAATGATTTTGAGCGAGGTTCTATATTTGACAACGATTTCTCTGTTTGAATTGGAAATGTATACTCCGCGCCTTGACAAGTTTCCATTAAAACTACATTTGGAGGACTTACTAGCGTGAGGATGTGGTTTTTGCGATATTGCACACCGTGAACTTCAAATCACAGTGACGTTCAACACACTAACGTGCTGCTAGGACTCACGTTGTTAAAAACAGAATAACGTTAGGCCAACGTTTGTCCGTAGCCTTAAACCTAGGCTAATTATCGTTCACTGGCTACTCTGGTTTTTCGAAATTGTGAGCCAGTTCAAATAAGAATCGTTACTAGAACGAAGTCTCCTTAACCGAAGTGTCTCATTTGCAAGCAATTTCATCCAGCCTGCGAGTTTTGTGATACAAAGGAGGACTTTTGTCACAGTTTTTCGTGATTCTAAAACTGTTCTTTACATCTGTGCACTGACAATATTGCAATACTGTTTGCGGATCAAAGTAAAACCAGCGTGGCTGTGCTATTAGCCATAACAGTTAATAGTTTATCATGTGCTAGGGCCTCCTAACGTTAGTTGCTTTACTTGTGCTGTAAGAATACGTTAGACCTAACGTTTTAGTGGTTGGAAATGCCATCGCAGAGAGCTTGTTCTTTACGAGTGGAAACTTAAACCAAGGACAAGATCTCTTTACTGACGTTGAGCGCTTTCTTTACAAAAATGACAATGTAGGAAATACCGCAATTTGGATAATGTTGTTGTTGCTAGTACAGACTTTGGATCATTAGGCCTGGGGCATATTAGACAGTAGCCCCCGGACCCATCGTTTCCTCCACAGCATATAATTGTATTCTTCGATTGAAAATCCCCTTGATGATTTTGGGAGCTATATTTCTTTGAAACATAGGTGACCACAGAATACGTGGGGCCAACGCTATCTTTCTTTCTGAGGGGGGGAAATAATGATTGAAAGATGAGTTTTAAGGTTAGTGAGTGCTTCATCACTCATTTTACAACTGTATTTACTATTTTACCCATCCAGATAAAAGGGTCTATTACTGGGGTAAGAAATGCTGGATAATTTCTTCTTATTCGGCGATGTACCAAAATCAAAGCGGACGCACGATAGTTTGGACACGCTGTTTAAAGCTTATAACGTTAGAGCCTATGGCCCTAGGCCTGTAAAACACCGTACTCAGCGTGAAATTACTTTAAAATTCTCTGAAAAGGACCTGAAATAATCATTTGTATGCCTAGGAAGCTGGACTATTATTTGGTGTTTGGATGTGCAACATTGCTGTCAACCAAAAAATATATTATTGTATAATTTGGAACAGTTACTGAAAAAAAATTACAGTTGAAGGCCCAGGCCTACCTAGCCTATACAAAAACAAACTGTTTACTGGTAAGTTGTTAGAGCTGTGTTTACAATCATGTTGATCAAAAAGTTGCTCTCCATACACCCTATGTCTCTACACTGGATTAGAACATGGGTAACTGACCAATCACAAGCCAGCATTCTCAAAAAGTATTTATGAATGAAAAATATTAGCACAAAGACAAAAGTCCATGCATTTATTTCCTGTATATGGCAAACTTCAGCAATGGGTGATCTCTATCATGTACTTGTGTCTAAACTTCTGTGGGGAAAGACATATAGTCCTACTTGTATTAAATTGACAATCGATTTAAATCCTGCCACAACTGGGCCAAGACCCCGGTCAGTTAGTTTGAGAGTTAATTTCTCCCATTTTGAAAATTGAAAAAGACTACATTTTCTGGTTAATTTGCGGGACCTAACCAGTTGATTATCTACGAGGTACGCTTCGGGGCTTTCATTTATGCCATGGTGTGTTATACTTGTAAGCATTTAATACATGCTCTATACGTCATTACAGCAAACTAAAGCACAGTGCACGAAGCACATCGCATCGTTTCCTTCGCAACCATCATCCGCAAAGTTCATCACTTCCATAATACTTATTGCTCAGCACAACTCTATCGCAATGGCTTTCTTCCCCTGCAAAATGACATATATAACTGTAGACTCTCCCAAGGCCTTGCCCATTTTTTTGCTCAATTAAGGTTACAGGAACGGCATGCCTAAGCTCCAAATCTATTGCCGGAAAAACAACTGTCACAAAAACTCGCAACTCACA
>JAIZAY010001752.1:0-13347 GCA_029531755.1 Holothuria leucospilota | reverse complement strand
CAAACATTTTTCACCCTTTTTTTTCTTAACTGGCAGGTCCTTTCTAAAACTAGGGTACCCAATAGTCGTGTGGGCTTTGTGCGCACAAACCCCACTGACATGAGCGTCAAAATTCCAATATTTTTCTCGTGTTTGGTTGAAAAATTAGTACACACACATGGAGTATTATCAGTCCATATTAAAAAATACAAACTACTATTTACATGTGCCACAATGTGTCCACACACTATCTAAAAAAAGGACGCCCTTCAAATATGCCAACCGAACTTTTTCTTCAAATATCTGATCCGTCTGACCAAGTGAAATAAATGGGCAGCTCAACTGATTCTTGTTTTTTTTTTTTTTTTTTCTATTTTTTCCCCTTTTTTCTTTTTTTTTATTTTTAGCGGATTCAAACTGACCGGATTTTCCGATGCAACACAAATGCGGACTGCAAATCCATTCACAATACAAATGATTGCAACCAAATTACTGTTCAAAGGGCGGTTTGCATTTGAAAAAAGATGAACCTGCGAATCTGCTTCAAATCAAATCAATCAAATTTTGTTCATGCTAGACTTGCCTAAAATTATTCGGACCCAGAAATTTGCATAGAGAACCAAGCTGCAATTTTTGAAATTATTAACTGCAAGAAGCAAAGCAAATATGGCCTGTCCTCTCATTAAATTTGACCTACTATGAGTTGTTTCCAAATCAAAGTTATCTTAAAACGATGCTTATGAGGATATGACAGATAAACATAAGCATGGGAACTGTTAAATTAAATTACCAGAAAGCCTAAGGGCTTAGTGATTCCTTGCCGAATGGGGATGCTTTGTTGTACTGAGCTTTATCCCTCAAATTTATCTTTCTTGACTACATCATTTTACGATATTTTAATAATTGATTGGATCCTTAGCCTGACACACTCAACATGAAACTTTGAAACCCCACCAAAACATAGACAAAAATAGTAAAAACCATAAGTGCTCTGCAAAGGACGCATTCAACTCCAATTAGATCTTAGGGGGGGAATCTTGAAAATTCTTGGGAATAATTTTGACTTTTTGACCTCGTTGGTTGCCCCCTGATGACTACGAGTACTCGGCGCAATCTTGCCCGGAAATTTTTATTTGCCTTATATGACACTCTGTGTGACCCCATATAACAATCTTGGAAATTCTTGGGAAATTTTGCTTTTTGCACCACTGGTGACCGCAGAATGATCTTAAAGGAATCCTTGGCAAGACTTTTGCTTTTTCTTTGACCTCTGATAACCCCAAGCATAGCAATCTTGGGAATTGTATAAGGGAAATTTTAAGACTTTTTGACCCTTGGTGACACTCCAGAATGATCTTGTGGAATCCTTGGCATAGTTTTGCTTTTTAGACCTCTGATAACCAACAGATAGCAATCACTTGAGCGAATTCTAGCGCGCAAATATTTGCTTTCTGACCTCTAGAGTGACCCCAGAGGACAATCCTTCCGGCGAATACTCTAGCGGACTAATTTCGCCTTTTTAGACCTCTGATTGACCCCATATGATGATGCTTGCGGAACACTTTGCTTTTTTGACATAAGTACCCCCCGGACTGACAATCTTGCGACGAAGAATTCTTTCTTTTGGGAAATTTCTGCTGACACTCTGGAAAACCCCATTAGAACAATCTTCTCAACATTCATAGGCGAAATGTATGCTTTTGACCCCAGTGAACCCAGATGAGCGACAATATTAGGAGAATGTCTTGGGAAATTGTGTTTTACTGACCTCTCGGTAACCCCAGATGACCTTGACCGTCCACAAATATTTGATAGGGTTATTACCCTACTCAACATCGACTAAAGTTATATACCAAATATGAAACACGTTGGTCTGTCATTAGGCGATCGTGCAAGATATCTGTGATTCACAAGCATTTTACAAGGTTTTCTGTAGCTTACAATCCTCCTGCTCGACCTCAGAATGACTTATTCTTGACCTTCGCTACCAAAAAATCAACAGCGCTTCTTTCTTCCAACCAGGACCCAAATCACTAATATGCCGCCATATATCTCAATACTTGACACTATCCCCAATTTACAAGCCGTTTCTTGGTACTTCCTCGCAAACTACTGGTGACCTCCAAAATTGACATACTTGACAACTCCACCAAAAAACAATCTTAGGGCTTCTTGTCTACTCTCAAATATAAGAATATCTATTATACCAAAATAAATGAAAAGTGCCTTGGTCCAATATCACTAATCTGTGAGATATAGCTGAATACAAGCGTTGTTTCGGCTCTTTACCTAAGTGCAGTGTAAGGTGAACGTCAAATGACCTCTGACCCTTAGACCAAAAAACCAATAGGGTAACGGTTCCCCTCCCTCCTCAACATGATGAATTATGCTATATACGCAATATGAAAAAGTGCTCCGGTCATTCCTGTCTTGAGATTGTAATTCGTATGATTACGAGCCTCTTTTCTTCGGCTCTTATTAACCTTGCCGTGGCCTCTCAAGATGGACACTTTGACCTCCCACCCAAAAACATATAGGGGGCTTCCGAACCCGACATGACAAATCGGCTATTTTTTTACGAAATATCGAAAAGTGTCGGTCACTTGCTCACTAAGTTGAGTAGCGGTGATCTTACAAGAAGATTATACAAGGTGTAGTTTTGACAGTTTAACCTCATGCGCGACCGCAGATGACATTTGACCTATTTTTTATACCAAAAAACCATAGGGTTCTTTCTACCTCTTGTGACTATGCACAGAAATCTGCATACCCCCTTACTCTACTTCCACCAATAATGAAAAGTGTCGGCTTTTGCTATCTTGAGTAATATCGTGTTTACATGGTTCTTCGCAGTTCTAACCTCCTGGTGACCTCAGATCGACACTTTGACCCCTACCAGAAATAACAATAAGCGCACTTCTTCATCTCAAACATGACAGCGTCATTCATATACCAAATATGAAAACGCATAGTGCTCAGTCCATTGCCTAAATCTTGAGACTATCATATTTGACAAGCCGTTTACGAGCCATGTTTTGCAGAGATTAACCTCCAGTGACCTGTACAGATAACCTTTGCACCCTACGAACCAAAATAATAGGCTAGACCTTCTTGCTCATTGACATGACAAATATTGTATCTTACCAAATATCGAAAAGTGTTGGCTTTTGCCTCATCTTGCAAGATATCGCCGTTTTAACAAAGTTTTCTGCGTTTTTGACCTCTAGCAGCCTGACCTCAGATGACCTTTGACCTCCATACCCACAAACAATAGGCTTCTCTTCCTCCTCAACATGACAGGTTCTATTTATACCCAAATATGAAAAGTGATCCAGTCCATTGCTTATCTATTGAGATATCCATATTTACCAGACCAGCTTAAGAGGTTTTTGCAGATTAACCTCCTAGTGACCTCTAGCAGGCCCTTGACCTACCCCACTTTTTTCTTTTACCAAAAAGATATAATAGGCTTCTATCCTACTATGGAAATGACAAATCCTGTCATACCAAATATCGAAAAAGATGTCGCGTCATTGCTAACTTGCAGATATCGTGTTATACAAAGTTTTCCGGTTTGTTGACCGCTGGTGACCTTCAAATGACCTTTGACTCTCACCCAAAAAAACCAATAGGGTGAGCGCCGCTCTCTTTCTCTCAACATCGACACATCTACTATACTAAATATGAAAAGTTAGTCAGTCATCTTATACTATCTTAGAGGATATCGTGTTTACAAGCATAAGGCGTCACTATGCACGACACACACATACACACACACACACTATCACCATCGCCATAGATTCCTTGCCGGCACTTTCGAGCAAGGAATCAATCCAACGCTATAAAGAGAGCTGGAAAGAGGCTGGTACCCAGCATACACATCAAGCGTTTTCAATAACATTACGAAGTGATATTCGAAATCGTTTTAATACCGTAAATCGCTGCAATTGGCTGACCTGGTATAGAAGATTGACAAAAAAGACCGGTCAAAGAAAAACATTTTACAATATCATTTTATCGACATTTTAAAAAAGTCATGCCAAAATTAGTCTTAGCACATGGTGTGTACCAAATGGTTTTTATCAATAGCTTTCATATCTAATATTTCTTCAAAAATGTTAAACCAAACGCAACACATAAGACGTTTTTAAAAACATTCCGAATGAATCATTTGCGAGATGTTAAAAAAAAATACATTTTATAATATCATCTTTAGTTGACACATTTTCAAAAAAAGTCATGTCCTCAAAATGTTTACAATGTTGTACAACTGTTTCTTGTAATGCTTACTATTTAATCATTTCTTCAAAAATGTGTAAACAAACGCCCCAAATCACATAAAAGTTTTTCATTAACATTCCGAATTTGCATCTTAGAAAAAAAAACAAAAAAAAAAAAAAAAAAAAAAAAAACACATTAAATGAAAAAATTTTATAATAATATCATCTTACTTACAATATTTTATAAAAAGTCATGTCAATAAATGTTTACAGAATCGTTGCTACAAATGTTTTGTAATGAACCCTTTATTTTTTCTATTTTAACATTTTTCAAAAATAGTCTAAACAAACGACAAACACATCAACACAAATGTTAAAAAAAAAATCTAACAACGACAAGATACTAAAAAAATAAAAAAAAACAAACAACAAAAAAAAACAGTTCGTCATAACACAGTCCCGAATGGTATACTCGGAGGCCATGCATAAAAAAGGAAAACATTATTATTATATTATCCAAAAAAAACTTATATGACATTTTTAAAAAAAAAAAAGTACATTGTCACAAATGTTACAATGTTGCCTACACAATGTTTTCAATATATGATTCTATAGTTACACATTTAATTCAAAAATGCTTAAACACATGTTTACCTTAGACCCCTCCAACGCAACACAATAAACGTTTTTCATAATCATTCCGAATTGGATCTTGGAGAGGTTAAAGAAAAACATTTTAACAAGTATCATTATTATTGCAATTTTGAAAAGTCAATGTCAAACATAGTTACAATTGTATGATACAAATGTTTCTATAATGCTGTATTATTTGTTAAAAATTATCTCCAAAAGAATGTTACTAACACAAACGCAACACATAAACGTGATTTCCATAACATTCCGAATTGATCTGCGAGAGGTTTAAAAGCAAAAACATGTTAATAAAGATCATGTTATTGACACATTTTTTTAAAAAAAGTCATGTCAACAATGTTACACTGTTGTACAACATGTTTTCATGAAGGCCCTTTATATTTAAAGCATTATTTCCAACAAATAGTAAACAAAACGCAAACACATCAACGATTTTTTTTCATTAACATTCCGAATTGCATCTTGCGCAGGATGTTATAAAGATCAATAACATTTCTATAACTATCTATTTATTGGACATTTTAAAAAAAGTCTATGGTCAAAATGTTATTACAAGGCTTTGTAACAAATGATGTTTTATAATGCTTTATATTTCAACATTTTTCCATTAAAAAAAATGGTACAACAAACGCAACATCATTACAGTTATCATAACCAGTCCGGAATTGATCTTGGAAGAATTGTATAAAGAAAAATTGATCTTTCATAATATCATTGTATTGCACATTAACGTTAACCAAAACACGTCATCGTCAAAATGCTTACAAATGTTCGACAAATGATTTGTGAATGGCTTTATATTTAACAATTTTCGAAAATGCTTTTAAACATATCCAATACGCAACACATAACGCTATTTCCATAACCATTCCGAATTGATCTTGGAGGATTTTCAAAGAAAACCATTTTTTTTATAACAATATCATTTTATTGGACTATTTTGAAAAAAAGTCATGTCACAAAATTGGTTTTACAATGTTGCTACAAACTGCATTTATATAATGCCCTTTATATTTAACAATTTTTCGAAACTGGTGTATTAAAACAAACGCAAAACCATAAAGTTTTCATAACACTTCCGAATTTGATCTATAGAAATGTTAAAAGAAACAACATATTATAGAATAATCATTTTATTTACTGACATTTAACAAAAAGTCATGTCAAAAATGTTTACAATGTATGCTACAAATTGTTTTATAATGCCTTTATATTTTTTAAATTTTGCAGTATTCCGAAAATGTTAAACATACAGAAACACATAACGTATTTCGTCAACATTTCTCGAATATGATTCTTGCGGAGCTGTTTAAAAGATAAAACATTTTATAAGATCCATTTTCATTGACGATTTATAAAAAAGTCATAGTCAAAATGTTACAATGTTGCTACAAATGTTTTCATAATGCACTTTATATATTAACATTTGTTTCGAATAATAGGTTAAACTCTACGCACATCCACATAACGATGAGATCATAAACATTACCGAATTTGATCTTGGAGGAACATTTTAAACGCAAAACCATTTAATCATCATCAGTCTTTACATTTGACATATTGAAAAAAGTCCATTGTACCAAAAATAGTTCTACAGATGTTGTACACAAATGTTTTGTCAATAGCTATTATTAAAAATTTTCCAATAAATGTTTAAACAAACGACAACACATAACGGTAGTCATAACATACCCAGAATTGATACTTGGGGATTGTAAAAAGAAAAACATTTTGATAATATCATCTTGTATTGACATTTTAAAAGTATCATGTCAAAATGTTTAAACAATGTGTGCTACAAATCGTATTTAATAAATGCTGTTATATTTAAACATTTTTTTTTTCAAAAATGTTAAACAAACGCAACACATAAAGTTTTTACATAACATTCCCTGAATATGATAACTTAGGACGATGTTAAAGAAATAACATTTCACAATAACATTTATTATTGACATTTTAAGAAAGTCGTTTTCCTGTGGCCAAAATGCTCTGACAAATGTTGTCTCAATATGTTTCTATAACTGCTTTATATTTTTTTTTAATTAACCATTTCTCCAAAAATGGTAAAACAAAACGCAACGGGCATAAACGTTTTTCATAACATTCCGAATATGTGATACCTTGCGATGGATGCTTAAAAGAAAAACATTTTTAATAATATCATTTTATATGACATACTTTAACATAAAGCGGCATGTCAAAATGATTACATACGTTCCAGACCACAATGTTTTTTGTAATGCTTATATATTATCTAACATTTTACACCAAAAAATGTTTAATCGCACATACGCAAAAACATTTAAATACTTAGGTTTTTATACATTCCGATTTATGATCTTGATCCACGGGATGCTCTAAAGAAAAAGCATTAATAAATATCATTTTATTGACATTTTAAAAAAAGTCATCATCAAAATGCTGTACAGATGCGCTACAAAAGTGTTTCTCGTACATTGGCTTTATATTTATACATTGTTCCCAAAAAATGTTAAACATACGCCCAAACATATAACGTTTTTCTATTACATTCCGACATTGCATCTTAAGGGATGTTAAAAGAAAAACATTTTATAATACTATTTTAGTGACATTTTTTTAAAAAAAGTCCATCTGTCCAAAAATGTTACAATGTTGTACAAATGTGTTGTAATAGCTTTATAATTAACATTTTCAAAAATGGTTAAAAACAAATGTATCTGAAAATCAAATCATTATAACACACAAGAAATTATTCCCCAAAGGAAACGGCAAATTCGAAACAAACATTTCATGGTACAACTAGTGTTATCAATAAGAATCCAGCAAATAATTCGTTGTTGGGGAAATTCGACAGCTTTATTTTGCCATGGTTTTTGGTGTTATTGATTAAGGCAAGAGACCGTGATTAAAAACAGATTTAAAACGATATTCTGTCGAAGAAATATATGAAAACCGTTGCTATCTGATGCTATGCAAAATTCATATATAAAGGTTTTACATAGTTTTATGTTTTTGATGTTGATAAAACGTATATTCACGCATTAAAACACCCATTTCAATCATGCCACATAAGAGGAAAAAACAGTCATTCGATCACCATCACGTTATTCTAAGTTAGCCTACAGACTCAATGAAAAGTAAATTTCTTTTTTAAATCCATCCTCCCTACAACTGAGGAGCAAAAAGAGACAAACAAATAATCGTTTTACGAATATCATCATTATAATGTGTCGGTCTTCTTAAACTGCAACCCGTCTTTTCTTGAAATCGTGACATACTTAATGTAACACCAACGTCTTTTGCCTATGATGGATGCTCTAGAATATTATTGAATACAGTCTTAGACACATACAAACGCCATCTATAATCACCACAAAGAACGAGCTAACATCACCTCATTCCTACATTTTTGTCGTTGGGTTTTCATATCTACAAACCAAGTATTCGCTGAGCCATTTACAAGTGTACAAGTGAATACAAAAAATTAAAATCATTTAAAAATTACCACAAAACATTTAACAACAACGGTCGTTTAATGTTCTATATGTAAAGCTAATAACACGCTGTTTTGTTGTGTTCAAAATGAAATATACGTTTGCTAGTGCGGGTGAGAAAATTATGATACTGAAAATCCACTACTTGTGTGGCAACCATTGCCCCAAACAAGATATCCTTCGCATATCAGCAAAAAATTTCAGAATCATCTATACTATCCGCACTAGCATGTTATTTGTGAAGCGTTTCCAAAATGTGTTTGCATAAAAACAGTTCCAACAGAAACAAAAATGGTTTTATATAACATTCTAATAAAGTCATCCTGCGTGTTAGAGTTTTTTAAAGAAAAATCATATTTCATTAAAAACGTTTTCATGAAAATTTCAAAAGATGTCCATATCAAGATAATGAAACGTCTTTACTAATATTTTTAATTAAAATGTATTAGCTATTAACACATATTTTTCTAAAAATATATTAAACACTGTGTTATTAGGTCAATTGATTATAGAAGGAAACCAAAATATTCAAAACTGAAGACATGAAGAACTTCAAATTTCGAAACAACAATAACTCTTGCTCATCTGTAAATATAGTCACCTAGGAGCCATTGAGTTGTCAAGATAATGGTAAAGTTGAGTAAATAATTCTTTGTTTTTGTTACTTAATATATTGGATAAAGCCTAATGCACGTCCATTAAAAGCCAATATTAAAAAGGAAATTTGACAAGCACATCAAAATGGTTTTCTTATGCTCTCCTAAAAAATATTGTATCCAAAGTCATTCTTGATATGCAAAAAACGTTATTCAGACTATAGTCTACTAACCACCCTTTCTGAATATCGTGACATAATGACGCTCAAACCCCATTCACGACCAGATCCGACGCTAATCAAGTTAAAAGACTGCCCCATTACAGATTAAATTGCATACCCTACAGTACATAACGGTGCTACCTGAAACTGCTTACTACAACTATGAGGGCCAATAACAAGCATAAATTAAAACTTTAGTTATTCTAGCATTTTATACATACAACAAAAGCCAGTTAACAACAAATGAGGATATATTTGGGGTTTTATATGAAGATACAGAATCGTTTATTTTTTTTTTTTTTTTTTGCAGGTTTTAAAAACTAGTTTCATGTGAAGAGCCCTATTCTATATGCCAGATGACAAATATGACCTATAGACCAACATGCGATTTCTCTTATGAAACATATTTCGAGCGTAAAGACACACTAACAAATCAATTATCACAATAAATGCCTTGAACTCTTCGACTATCAAATTAAGTTCCTGTGCAACGTTTACGAAACGCTATTTATATAAAAACAGTTTACGAGCCGAGAGCAAAAGCCGTCACTTTCTTCGTGAATCTAGACGCTTCTAAATTCACATTGATTGCTAGAGAATATTTAAAGAAGCTAGCAGTCTCTAAGACATTATATAGATGTTATCACCACATAAATCTATTAAAATGCCCCTACTAATAGATCTTAAAATGGCTCATGAAGTAACATTTATTTTACATATTTGTAAACCAAACGTCTATTCTAAGCAAGTTTTTTTTTTAAAAATAGAAAATTGACTATTCCGAAAAGAACCTCAAGTTTCAGGCCCATATTCGCATATTCACACAGAAACCCGTTGCCAACAGCTGCAAAGATGACTAAATGGAGACAAAATATTAGCAGCGACGTAGCGCTTTAGTTGATGTAACGCTAATGCACGCTTATTAAAAACAATAGCTGAAAGATGATTTTTGCAAAAAAAAAATAAAAATGTTTTGTACAACCCGATTCTCTTTTAAAGCATCAATTGTACATCCAACAATATTCTCTTTGATATTTGAAAAAATGTTATTCAACATATCACCACCATAAGCGATGAAAAACCACGCGACTGCGCCATAAGTTAAGGCTTCGCCTACAGATTACAATATAACGTGCATTCAAACTCATAGACTACACAATGAGGAAAACGGCTATAACGTATTACCTTGTTATATGTTTCTCATGCACTAATGTCTCAGTCTTAGATCAACTCTAACGCTTGTGTCGAAATTTATGAAATATCTTTTTGTTCTATATAACATTTGCCTAGCCTAATTAGTGCGAAAAATATCGCATACAACGTCGACGAAACATTAAGAAAGCGCCATATCTAATAAATATCACCAAAAGAACAACACCACCATCCTATTTGTTACATATGTAGCTTCTACAATGTCTCCAAATTCAATAGGATTCTTTCAATACAGAGTTTACTAACTATCGAGTATTTATAATATAGTCATAACTATAAGACTTGATACCACCACAAAACCCGCTATTTAAACATACAATGGTGATAATGCGCTTTAATCAGAATCAAATAGTTTGTTCTCGAATGTGTTTAAAAGAATTGTTAACTTGTTGCTAAAGCTGGTATCTATGTACTGCGAGATGAGTAATATAACGTAAACAGCATTTCTCATCTAAAACATACCCGAGCTAAACAAAGTACATCAATATCATTCATAATATACTTAATGGCTCATTGAACATCCGTAGTTAACACTTTAAAAATGTTCTCATGAAACGTTAAGCAATTTTTATTGTTTTTTTTTATCATTAAAACAGTTTCGTGACCACAGACATAAAAGCCTGTCTTCATGATAACATTTCACTTAATTCATACGCCTGGGAATTTCAAAGAACATCTTTCAAGGACATTGGAACAGATGTCACATTAGAATGATAACAATCAAACATCATACCAAATAATAAAAATGTTTTATCATAACATCTTCTAAAATGCTTAAAAATAATATCTATTTTGCCCCCAAACGTTTATAAAGCCAAATATAGAATTGATATTCAAAAGAACTTATACATTAGTTGTTGCGACAATATCTTACTAGTCCCCTAGTGCCATCGCCATTGAACATAGGCCGACTAGCCAAAGTCCTTTACCAACACTCATGTCTTTTTTTTGCTCCTGTGCTTATGTGTGAGCTGCCCTATATGGAGCTATATATTCGTTTTTGTGTTATCTTTTTTTCGTTTTATTGCATGACCGAGTATGAGACAGATTTTTAAAACAATATCAAAAAATTATATTGAAACAAATGAAAAATGTTTGTTTTGATGCCCTCTTAAACCACATTACTTAATATCAATGCCAACATATTACTTTTGATATTGTATGGTTATTTCACATCATCACCACCCCACACATTACAAAGCTAGCTTACAGATTGCTGCTGAACTGTATTACTACAATACTAATTTCTCAACTGAGGGGACAAAATTATATTCATAATTGTTTGAACATTGGAACAAATATCATGGAAAATAGTTCGGAAAAAGATGCGGTTTATCGGCCCTTAAATGCCTGCTCTTACCAACTTGATAGAGGGTCACCAGCACTTGACTACTAGTGTTGAACAGCGGTTCAGTGCATTCCGGCCCTCAAAGACGTGTACTGCGTTAAGGACCAGCCCCCCCCCCCCCCCCCACCGGAAGGCCGCTAAGCCTTACATGGGAGTTCGGCCCTAATACCCATTCATTTCTGCAGATAGACCGGTTTTTACCGTTGAAACCTACTGTGAGGCAATTATACAACAAACTGAGCCTTCAAAGTACAGCAGTTGGAAAGAGGTACAATTCCAACCACCAGACCAGGCCTAAGGGCTTATGCCGGGGGTTCTCCCCGGGACCCCCCATTTTCGGTGGGATCCCCGAAACAGTGGTGCGGACGGACTTTTAAAAGCCTAAGTAATGCCTCCTACCCCCCACGCCCCTTCACATCTAAGCAACGATTGAAAACAACATATATTTGTTACCCTCTGTAAAAACTCTCAAGTGCTAAAAAATTTATCTTCGATTCTGCTTATTTGCCTTTCCCCAAATATTGCACCAAAGTTGTATCCAAGGAACACCTCCACAATAATTCAAAAATTTTCTCAAAGAGAAAAGGGCACCCTGCCCCAGCAAGCTAGATACGGCGCATCCGAGAACAACGTTTCTAGAAACTCCTCCCCAGCTGAAAAGCAGCTTTCACTGCGCGACCTGACTACAAATATAATCTTCATTGGCGCTACAGTGAGAGGTGATCAATGACTAAACTGAGCTAATGCCTGCAGGATGTCGTCATATTTATCACACGATTTGTAAGACGTAAGTATCTCATAAAGTCCCGTTACACTCCGCTGCAACAACACAGGAAGAGTAACTATAATTCCTAGTATTTGTTTCGGTTTAGCAAATAGTATTAAGTGCAGATACATCCTGGGATCTACGCCGCCCGCGACCTGCAGTACAGTAAATCATTAACGGCTTGGATTGTTAGAACGAAACGGAGCATATTCGCGCGAATTCAGGCATCTACACCAAGGATAAAGTAAAAAAAAAATGTGACAGAAACTCGACATGTGAGAATTCAACTTTGTCTACTAGACCTTTTAAGGTAGGATCACGGTTAATTAATTCGTCTTCTAGATACTGAAAAGCTCATTACTATATCTCGAAGGTAATTTAGTTCGAATTTTTATACTGTGTTCACAATGAGTCACTAAATGTTCACCGGTGCTATTGGGAAGTTGGCATAAGTCTAACTAGACTTTCACATGCCCCAGCATTACCTGTGATACAGCGTTCACCTCCGGTTCTATGTACTCAGCCCTACTTCAGATAGTACAGTTGCATGTGTAATATTCCAGACTTGTATTCATTGCCCTATCTCTGTTAGATGTATAAGGATGACTTAAGACTAGGCCTAGCCCTAGAGCCTGAGTAAAACAAAAGGCAGCAGAAAGAATAGAAATTTCCTAATCTCGGTCGCATTCTGCTCCAATAAAAGTATAAGGCTAGCCTAGAATATGAGTTTACTCATGGACAGATAGCCGAGGCTTATTCAAAGTGTATTAGTTTTGTGTTTTCAATTTCAGTGCTGAGCGTCAACTACAGCCAAGCAGGCCCTTGAGTTCTACTTTGTTTGACAGTGTGATTGGTGAAAGGCCGAAATAGGC
>JAIZAY010002005.1:0-12017 GCA_029531755.1 Holothuria leucospilota | reverse complement strand
AATTTCCCTTTTTTGCTTTTTTAATTCATTGTGCCTTCCCTTAAACCTTTGCGTTTGTTATCAAACCTTGATTTAACATACAAATTCTGAACACTTTCCGAACTTTCAGCTGTAAAATATTTAACCCCCTCAAGACCTCCCTTCTTCTACCCTGCACAACGAGCAAGGTAAAAAACATCTGAGTAAAAACAACCTTTAAACATTTCATAATGGAGCTATTCTACGTGATTTAACCTTGAAAGTAATACCCTGACGAACTGCTATTGTTCTCAAAAAGTTCTGGAAAAAAGGCCGTGGTCGTCTCGACTTGAACCAATTGGTTGGAAACTGGGACGTTAAACCTCATCTAACCTACATCTAACTTCTCAAAAAGTGCACGGCAGCCGTATTGAAATCAGTCAGAGATAAATCGATGCGGAAGCAGTTACCTTCCCTGTATCATGAGTTTTTCTCCACATACCAGTGATTTCTGTGTGAACTTTCCATCAGGGAGGTGTTACGTTGTTACAAATAACACCTCTCTGGTGAGATTAACACTTTCCCGGTTCAATAAAATATGCATGCAAGTCATTTGCTTTGAGGGTATCGCACTGCAAGATACACCAGATTCCGGTTTGGGGTCAGCACACCGCGGAGTGACCGGGGAGGGGAGGAGAGCTATGCCTCTACCGTCGGGAAGGCCGCCCCCGGTCGGGGAAATTTTAAGCATATTATCAGCGACGACGACCAGTCGGTTTACGTGATATTGCTCAGTCCTAAAGATGGCAGATTCTTCAATGATTACCCAAAATTTTCAAAATTCTTAAAAAAACACCCTCAATTTTCAAATTTCCCCCAACAAAAGACCCAAATGTTTGAAATAATATTCAACAAAACCCAGCTCGCCAAAATTTTGCTTTGGCACCCTTCCGGCAACCTGTCTCCTTTGTCGCAGCTTCGGGTTACTTCCCCCTCCCCGTGAGGAAGCTTGGTCCGCCCAGTCACCCTCCTTCAGGCAGATTCTGGCACAATTCCAGGCTGGCGCACCTTAGGTGTATACATGTCCATTTGTACGATGATTGTCATGCGACAATTTGGGATTAAGAGATAAAAGGAGGGGGAGATGGGGGTAACAATCAGTGATGTAGTCGAGACCTCACCTTCCGATTCCGAGTCCTCACCTGCCGAGTCCGAGTCCGAGTCACGGGCATTCCGAGACCGAGTCAGAGTCACAGGCTCCCAGTCCGACCGAGTCCCCCAATGGAAAATGGAAAATGATCAATATTCCACTGCCTTTTATACAGTGTTGTTGTGTGTTATCATAGGCGTGATTACGAGGGGGGGGGGGCAAGGGGGACACTAGTCTCCACTTTTTAGACCTTAGAAATGAATGAAAATAATTTTAAAAAATGGCTCCCAGCCACACTTTTATGACATGACGCCCTGAAATAAGGGTTACTCAGAGTACTAAATGTACGTTATTACACCCACCATACATGGTTCATGCGTGCACAATTCAGAAACCTACCCCTGTACAACCCTGTACAGTGAATCGTGATTCTTAATAAATATTTCGGCATGCTTCGTGTGAGCTCAATAGAAGTAGGTGTATCGTTAATACTACTGTCCGTTCTCCGAAGTAGAACCTTTGTCGGTGGATTTGTCTCCTTATAACTTCCTGTAGGATCAGTGCTTGAGTAAATTACTATTTCAAAACCCTTGCAGCGACTCCTGCATGATGTTTACTCACCACACCAACTTCCACCATCCTCATACAATTGACCGAATGTCACTATCTGAAATTTGCAACCACGATAAGAAAAGTATTCTGTTAGCATTTCAAATTATACCTGAGGACACGGGTTTTTCTCTAGAAATTGTCCCCAATGGCAGCAAAAGCCATCAAATGTTTTTTGTCCAGAAATGGTCCAGAATGGCTGCAAAAGCCATCAAATTTAAAAAGAATTCTCGGGGGGATCTCCACCCTCTGGCTTCTAGCCTTCGGCACTCGCAATTAAACGCTTCGCTGGACACACCTTACGAAGGTGCAGGCTACACTTAAAATTGCTTCTCTGGCATCTTTTACTGTGGAAGCCCACGGCCATGTCAGGCTCGGATCCAGAAATTTCGAAAAGGGGGGCTGAAATCCCCCTTGAATATTCCCCTAGATTAATACTATGCATATTATGCTAATTTTCACGTATTTGTTATTGTTGATGTGACAAAAAGGGGGATGAGGCCGGCAAAGCCGCCCCCCCCCCCGGATCCGCGCCTGCATGTCTCTGTAAAAATTACCCATTAACCTTTCATTCATTTTGAAAAGTATTATACACCATCATCCTCAACCTTTCATTGTCCTTCCAAATTTATTTTTTACAATTAATGAAAGACTTGAGGGCCCCTTGTCCCAGACCATGGACAAAAATGAAACAAAAAAGAGAGAATAACCTGGCTTGGGAAAGTAGGAGAGTCTGTAATGTAATGGATAATATTACCTTAAAAAAAAAAAGAAAAACAAAGACTGCAATAAAATGCGGTTTTCTTCGGCGTGCTTTGCGAGCACCCGTTTTAAATATTGTTTCGTGATTACTTCCTATGGGTCATCTTTCATGTTCCATATTCATACAAATTCTTCTGTCTTCACAGTGACCACCAACAAGCCAAACCCCCTTCAAAGATGACCTGTGATTCTGATTGAGGCTATTATTGAAAAGGTCAAAATGTGATTCTTCTTATCTGTTTACAGTGCACATCCGATGTATTTTAAGATAGTCAAACGCTTCATGATAATGGTTTTGATTCTTTTAATACCTCAGGGTTTCCGGGGCCTTGTCCCTGGGGCCTGGACCACTAACAGGGTGTCGTCCCACCAGGGCCCAGGGGCAGGCCTCTGGACCCCACGCCTTCAAAGGAGCGCTTTGCGCTCCCGCGGCACCTCCGGCCCCGTTTGGTATTCCGCCAGGGTTTTCCTCTCCCACTTTTACACATCAAATCCTGTCCCCGTGTGTTATGATAAAGGCCCAGGGTCTGCATGGCGGTGTGCGATTGTCCTTCCTTCATTGGTCATGTTGTTACACTGTATGTATGTCGAACATGATACTGCCTTAGCTTCCCTCCTTACTTTGTATTGGCGGAAAGGCAGGAATTGAAAAATAGGTCTGTTGGGAAAATCGGTGTCGGAGTCTGGAAAGCTGTCACTGGATGGAGGGTGGTTCTCATTTTTAAATGATCGATCTTTTTAATATTTTCTACTAAAAATTTGTTGCAAACTGTCAACATTTTGTTGTGTTCATTGCCCTGCTCATTTAATTTGAAGCGAAACATATCGAAACCTTCTTGTAAATGTTCCGGACCTAACGGGCCCAGATGTACCTTTGGTACTTTTTGCGTAAGAGCGTCTTCATTTCGAATGTGCCTCATTTTTGCAACCGTTTCGAGCTCCTAAGGGTGACAAGTACCTAATGCTTGTGTAGAGGGGGCATTTGGGATAAAAATGCCAACAAAACAATTGTGCCGACAACCCGACAAACACATCAGTTTTGGAAGCAAAAGGGATGAGCTAGAAGTGATCTGGCTGCACATTGGTTAAATTTAAGTCTATAGATTGACCTGTATGGACTTCGACAGTTGGAATTCTCTAGTTTCAAACCCACCTTGAATTTCAGCTCCTACATACCATAACTAATCCCTCTGCTACATCCCTGTGTGCAAACCGTACCATAATCCAACAATCCCCTACCCACCCGCCCACCCACCCATCCACTCACCCATCCACTCACCCATCCACTCACATGCTCACTCACACTGCAGTCAAATCGACGGATCGTATAGTCTGACGTATATGTAATCCAGTGGTCCTGAAGGGGAGCTGGCCGGCCAGTTGAAATGAACTTACTAAACCTTAGGAGACCATATTCCCTTTGATACAAACATATAGCCAAACATTATTTAGTTTTCTCTTATTTGCACTTTCTTATTAGAACTGTCCATTCCTAAATGATATTTCAGAGTAAAGAATACGTACCGGTACGCGAGCTAGGTATTACTTTTGCAGCCTGATACCGGCCTAAACTTGCCACTCACGGCAATCTAGGAGGCTTTTTGGCAAAAAAATTCTTGTTACGCTATACGTTCCAACAGATAGTGACGCTCCGCTCCTCCTGCAGCCATACACTTTTCAAAAAAAGATATGCACCACTTAATCTGATATTATTTTATTTGTTATCCGCTCTGTCAGTCCTGTTTAATGGTCAAATTGTTATACTTGTGATCACCAATTGAGTAGGCATTCAATGTCATTTACAGATAGCGTAAATAAATGTTCAGGTTTATGTCCACTATTTTGCAAATACCCTCAGAGCTTCCGGGGCTACGCCCTTTTTTTTTCATTCGGTGTTGCTCTGAACCAGGGACCTTTCGACGGACCCCTAGACACCACACATTCAGGTGAAACGCTAACCATTTCCAAATGAGGCCTAATAGCAAAATCAAGGATACGCCTGGCTGTGACCCGTGAGATCTTCCCGATTAAACATGTGGGCCACCAGCGACAATAATTAAGGTCCCCCATGTACGTTTTTATCGTGGGACTTTTGGTAATGTCTATACTATAAAGCCCATAATTGAAAACCGTAAATACCGTGTGTTGTATAGAAACTGCAGAGGACAAGGTAAAGCTATGTGACGACGGATTAATTGCATAAAAGTGATTCCCAAATTCTGCCGGTCTCGAGCCCGGTCTCGGGAAATTTAGAGCCGAGTCACGAGTCCGGACTGTACGAGACCGAGTCCGAGTCCTTAAAATCGTGACTCGAGACCGGTCTCGAGTACAGCAGCACTGTTAACAATCGGGGCCACTCTCAAGTCACGTATACGGGGTGCTTTGTCTTGAACGTTTTCCCTAAGATCTATCAAACGTTTTGATATTTCCATGCTCTACAAGAAAAACATAAATTACAAAAAAAATATTTTTCACCAAAATATCTCCGTCATTTCTATAGTTAACATGAATTTGACTTCTTGCGACAATAGAACTATACTCAGCCCTAAAATACCCTTAAAGGGTTTATTAACTTAGTCAATGTAATTTGTAAAATCGAAAGGTAAACGGGTGACTTCATGTTCAAATAAATGTCCTTGCGACTCCCGGAACGGTAGGACTTTGTCTGCCTACCGGTATGTATTCTTTTTTCATCGTAATTTCATCAAAATTCTTAGCTAGGTAGCCTCTGGCCATTGTGGCGATGTGGCTATCCGGACCTCATTGGTATAGGGCTGTATTAGGCCGACTGTTGAAAGAAATACCTTGTACCTGGACTGGTCACCGCCAGTAAGCTCACATTGTCGCAACAACTTCAAACCCCCTTTCCGCTCCTGCTGAGCTTCACAAAGGATATCCAAAAAGTACACAAAAGTTCCAGTAAAATGAGCTATGTGGTAGCTTTGAATAGGCCTACCATGGGTACTAAAAACTCCAACAATAAGCTCCGTTTGGCCGCTCGTCTCTCAATATAAATCTAAAAATAACTGATTCAACTAAAACTTACCGGCACTGCCGTGTTCCCAGATAGTCTTCAAAAAATGTGCACGTTGCATCTTCAGCTGGGTGAAATGTAATAAATCGAACTTTGTGACTGGTCTGGTTTTTTTTTTTTTTTTGGTGTCCAAAAACTGATGCACCCGGGCCGATCGTCGGTGCAGGACACAACCAGCCTGAGGACCACCTGATCCCGGACGATGCATCGTACTCAGTCCACCGAGACACAACCGGTACGGTTTAAAGGTAAGCGAAGCCACCCAACAACTGACGAAGCTCCCAGATACTTCCCTAGACCTCTAACCCATAACACCGTCCGGAATATCCCGAAAGCAAGTTTCATAAAGAACGACCAGTTATAGGGGCTATAGCCTAGTTGATAAAGACAATTCTCATTTTAAACTAGAAGAGTACAAACACAGGTGTAGGAAGCGAGGGCTAAAATTACCTCAGTCCATAATGGGTAGGGCGGAAGTATGCGTCTGCCCGTCATAAAGGAAAGGAGAGGAAAGAATTAAAACAACCGAAACGAGCGCCCGGTCCCCGTCTTCCCTCTCCTTTCCTTCTCTCCGCTCTTCCCCCCCTTCCCGTCTCTTCTCCCGCTCTCCTCCCTCTTCCCCTCTCCCGTTCCCTCTGCTTCTCCCTTCCTCCTCCCCTCCCCTCCCCCCCACTCTCTGTTCGTCCGGCAGCCCCTCGTCGTCTTTACCTTCCTTCCCTTCCTCTTCCTTTCGCCCGTTTCCCCTCGTCTCCACACCCCACTCTATTTTTATTTAAGCTCTACGGCCTTCTTCTCGCCAAGATATACAAAATCCCGTCTTTTTGTTCTTCCTGGGGTGATTGTGGTAGGAAAGTATGAAAGTGCAATAAGAGACCAATGGGAGCTCTAACCAGACGTTTAGGCATGTACAGGTGAGGACTCTACAAGGATCTGGGGCAGGGAAGTAGCCGGAATTCAGTGTTTTTTAAGTCAGGTGGTGCAATAATTAGCTTACCAAGTTGAGTTATGTATAACAATGTCCGCTGTCTCGTTTGGTTGTTGGTTGATCATTGGGCCACCAACATTGTTAAAAGGCCTGCTGTCAGCAGGTTCTTTGACGTTCCTTTTTCAAAGTGGTATCGCACAAAAAAAAAAACCTTCAACCCCTTGAGGTTATGTCTGAATTTTATCAAAATTTTGCAAGGACTGAACCACTAGCTAATGGGTCATCAAGAGTTGCTCTTCAAAATAATGGTACAGGTCATTTGGGGGCATTAAGAGGTCAAACAGTTGCCTACAAACATAAAGTTGTTGCAAGGCTGGGCAAAATCTATATATCATGCCACTGATGTGACCATATTTACATCCATAGCACTGCAAGGTGCTATATCATGACGTTCATGACTCCTTGGTGGATCCCTAATGAAAACTACATAAGTAGAAGTGTGTGAGGGAAATCGGAGTGAGCTACAGCATCATGATGCTCGTTGTTTAGGGATACTTTACCCTGTAGAGTCAAAATAACAATTTTTCAATTTTGTTAGCTAGAGACCCATAATCGAAGCGTCTTGTGGTCACCAAAATGGAGAAAATGTTAAACCTACAATTTCACAATGGAAGGACTTGCTTTTTTTAAAGCAGTCAAATTGGCATGACATTTCATGGTGAAAGTGTGAGAGTTAGCTTCTGGAGGAATTTTTATTTTTTATTCACAGAGTAATGATGTGCAAGCTGCCCAATTCAGTGGCGGACCAGTCACAGTGAGGGTATGAGTTAACATGAGCAAGCACAATAGACATTGTACAATGCACACATTTAAGGAATGCAGAGCTGAGGAGGCACGAGGAAGTGATGGATAGAGCAACTGGCTGAGGATAACCTAATAAAACTTGTAGATTTGAAGAAATTTTGCCCACTGCAGCCACTGCTATCAGCGGTAAATTCGTACCAATTTGCCTTTGTTTCAGAAAAGTAGGAAAAGGGAACAGATCATCATTAAGGTGGTCAGCAACAATGGGAAGATTACCTGACCAGGATATTTTCAAGTATGTACCATTATGAGGATCTGGTTGCAGCTTCAAGACCCTTTTCATTAACTTGGCTGTGGCTCATTTTCACAATGCTAACATGATACCCTTACTATTGTATTGCATCTCATACTTTGATCCCTTTTTGGCATACACAAGGTTATCCTATTCGTCAAATGATATGTGCTTTGCTCGTGTAAATGCTAACTCCTAAATTTGAAGCATTGTTAATAACTATAATATTTGCAATAAAGCATAGAAAGTGGTTTCAGTTTTGCCTGTTACTATGCAACTGAGTTTTAGTAAACTTGCTTATCTTCTAATGCTGTTATGGAAAATTTTTAAATGTCATAATGAAAATTCTGATGAAGCTTTCTGTTGTGATGGATTTTGTGAATGTTAATATGCTTCATTCCTTGAATGATTTCCATATTCTGATGGAATGGCACACAAGTGTCGCCTTGTGACATGCATTAAATTTACCTGCAAAAAATGTGAGAAAACTTTTTAAAGCAATTACTGCATGGTTAAATTCAATTCAAAGTGGCCCTCTCCCCAAAACACCTTCAAACCCCTGGCTTTGATGATAACAGTTGAAGTGAAGGTGTAGGTTGTGTCGCTGTTCTGTGATACAATTATAAAATGCTATTCAATACAATTCTGTTCTATTCTATATTCTGTGGCCTTTGCTGTTTATTTTACAAAGCTTATGCGAAGTAGATTTAATGAATTAATTTGGTAAAGACAGGTTACAAGCAGTATCGTGAGTCATGATGCTCCTCTAATCAATATTGCTAAAACTTTTAAGCTATCATTTTTCTTCAGGGGCAAGAGGAGCCCTGGAAAGTGCCCAGTTTTGGTGATCTAGGAGGTATTTTACTGTCTTTGCATGTTGCCTAACAGCAACCATCAATGGCACTCTCTTAGACTGCGTCACAAAAGTTTGGAATATGGAGAACAAAATTTTAGGTGCAGTTTGACATTAAACAAAGGCCAATAAACCTCATTTATTAGTTTATCCATAAGAAAAGGTTGTCAAGGGAAGACTCCTTGTAATTCCAAGAGGCTAGCGAGAAAAAGAGATGGTTGCACACAAAAAGGAAAAACCAGGCGAAGCTTAGCAAAAGACATTATTTTATTCCAGACATGGATTACCAGCTAGGCAACATGAAAATACATGCAGAACATATTTATCATATGATAATATGGTAGATACTCATAATTGAAGGCAATATGCAAATACACCCAGAGGAGATTACAGATGAGTTACCAATACTAATGTACTCTTTGGTATACTATAATGCAAGAGTGCCCAACCAGTCCATCACAGTCTACTGGTACCGCAGACTGATCCCAAGTCGACCACGAGGGGTGTAGGAAAAAATTAAAACTAATTGTATGACAGTGTATGTGGGTTTGCGATGTTGACACTGGACTGGTAGGGTGGCTGCTTGAAAAGTAGATCTTGGGTCAAAAAAAGGTTGGGCACCCCTGCTCTAATGCAATCCTTAACAAAAGAAACACTTGTAATTCTGTGTTCATAAAATTCAGTTCCCAGGCACATGATCCCTGCCCTGATCATCTGAGAGGCTAGAGTTTAACTTGCCCACTGAAGCAAAACCACCTACAATCCTGGACAAAAATGATGGGACACTTTGGCACAAATGTAGCAAAATACTTCGACAAGTTCGCGGTCTTCAAAAATCCCCCCCCCCCCTTGATCAATGTTGTCCCAACCCAAAGATATTCCGAATTTAAAGAAATTCAACATTGAACGGGGGAGCAGGGGTGCTGTCCCATGTATTTTTGTCCAGGATTGTCTGAACTACTACACAAATGTATGGGAGCATACGAATATACGTTGCAGCAGAGAAATGTTCACAAATTGTAGGACAAATTAGAGAGCTATGATCGAAAATGAAGATAATGAGTAATTAAAGATTGCAGTCAATTGTTAATTTGGAAATCGAGGAAACTTGGATTTAAGTTGGGAAGGTGGAATTTGACAGTAATGGAGGTATAAATTTGCCTGTTTAAGAAGTTGCGTTAGGACGTTTATTAAGGAGGACCATGTAAAAAAGGTATATCCATCAAATTGTTTTCATGCTATTGTTCGGGGGGGGGGGGGGGCGGGAAGTGGTGTAGGGGCCGACAAATTAGAGAGCTATGATCGAAAATGAAGATAATGAGTAATTAAAGATTGCAGTCAATTGTTAATTGGAAATCGAGGAAACTTGGATTTAAGTTGGGAAGGTGGAATTTGACAGTAATGGAGGTATAAATTTGCCTATTTAAGAAGTTGCGTTAGGACGTTTATTAAGGAGGACCATGTAAAAAAGGTATATCCATCAAATTGTTTTCATGCTATTGTTCGGGGGGGGGCGGGAAGTGGTGTAGGGGCCGACAATTCAGTTGTTTTGTACACTTGTTTACTCAATACAGCCTAATATAACCAAATGTCTGCTTTTAGTTGAAGATTTTACACAGCATACAATATTTCATAGTCATGGACAAGTACAACTTTTTCTCACCGGAACCGAAAGCTCACACGAAATTTCAAAAGGACGCTTTCGAAAATAATATCAAAGTGCAGAAGTTCTTAGCTTTTCGTCGAGTTATTAGAACTATTACGATAATACCCTGTTAAATCATTGATAACATTATTGCATAAAAGCCAGAGAGATTGGATTCTATCATTCCGTCAAAAGGAGGGGGGACAAAGTAATAATTCCAGGAATTTGAGACTAAGGAAGAGGGCGCCCTCGTGCAATGGCTATTTCAGAACTATGGTAAACCACATGATCTACCTTATCTTACAGCATATTTTATCTCTAAGGATGACGTCATAAACATGCAAAGATGGAGTATGTATAGATGATATCACTGTACTTTTTTATGGGTATAAAGTAATTCTTAAAATGTAGTTTACTCGTTATTTGCCACGGTCAACCGTAAAATTGCTGTAAATATTTCTTTTGCATTAAGCCCCTTCCCAAAAGAGTGCGGTCGACCGTCAGTCCCATTAAAACAGTGTGTAGGTCAACGGTAGACCGTCGTCAGGTCAATGGTAGACCGTCCGAAATGATGTCGCTATATCAAATTATTAGCCGCGGCAAGGGGTGTACAAGTGACAGTCCTTTGAAAATGAAAACGGGCTTTGTGTACGTAGTATATTCTTTTTCAGTGTTTGTAATATGATATCAGGGCCGGGTTTAACTTTGTGGGGCCCTGGGCACAAAATATTGTGGGGGCTCCTTCGACTATAATTCTCCACAAGACTACAAGGGCGCAAGTCATGAAAGGGAGGCAAAGGTTGTGGTCCTACCCCAAAAATACAATAACATAATTTTGTGGGGACCCCTTTTTGTGGGGCCCCTGGGCACATGCCCCACTGGCCCATACTTAAATCCGGCTCGGTATGATATTATGTTATTCTCAATTAAAGAAGTCACATTCCGTTTCCAACTATCATCTTAAATTCGGGGATGTGCACACCGCTACAAAAAAATCGAATCTCACCTGTGTTCATGTACCCTAAATATAACTGACCAATACTCCTATGGACGTGTATGGTAGCTCAGACAATCCTGGACAAAAATGATGGGACACTTTGGCACAAATGTAGCAAAATACTTCGACAAGTTCGCGGTCTTCAAAAATCCCCCCCCCCCCCTTGATCAATGTTGTCCCAACCCAAAGATATTCCGAATTTAAAGAAATTCAACATTGAACGGGGGAGCAGGGGTGCTGTCCCATGTATTTTTGTCCAGGATTGTAGCTTTAGCAACTCGCTCCCTCATTACTGTGTCGAATATCCAGTCATCTTTATGTAGCCCAACTGCAAGATGTCCAAAGCATACCTCAAAACTAGTATTAAGATGTGAAGACTGATCTTGGGGGGCAAGTTTAGGGTTGTGTAGGTAGATGCAAAATGAGCCTCTCTATATAGCCTGGAAGTACTGTAAGAAAGGGTTGCAACCATGACAAATGTGGCAGAAATCTCGCTTGCAGTCATGTTTACCATCTTAAAACCTGCAATCTCCTTGGATACATGGGAAAGGACACTTGTCACTGGACCACAAAAGATATACCCAATACCTTGGGTATCAGACACACCCAGGTCCCTAGGCCTATGGGGTTCAACTCATACTGCCATTGTGCTTGGTGCTTAGCATAAGCAATGGAGTAGGGAAAACAAGCTAGTGAGCCACAGCTGGAAAAAAGGCTTTGGCCGGCCCGGCTTATAATTGGTTAGAAACCAAGCAGTAAAACCTTAACTAAGTAACTATGATACAGGGGAGGGGCAGTGGGGGAACCTCCCTTCCCAAATTTTTGGAAAATAAACCCTAAAGTTTGGGAAGAATTTTAGAAATTGGGCAGAACCTGCAGAAATTGTGATAAAATTCTTCCGAGTCAAAACATTCTCCCGAAAACAGTCAGTTGCATCTTCCCTCTTAAACTCCAAAACTTCTTTGTGCTGAATCATGGGCAGAGGTGT
>JAIZAY010001927.1:0-12448 GCA_029531755.1 Holothuria leucospilota | reverse complement strand
CATGAAGGCAGGCATTGGAAATCTCTAAATTCTTCCTCTGCCTAGATTCAACTTACCTCAAGTCCTGTCATTTATAAAACGTGTGATTCATACAGGAAATAGAGTAATTCTTACCAATTTTTGTTACTAATTTTTCAACATTAGTACATACAGAAATAAATGGCACGATTTAAAGTCAGATTATCTGGTATAAGGGTGTAAGAATTAAGCTATAGGGCAGTCCATACATGTACCTTGAATGGCCACATCCAAAACTGTATGTACAGCGATCTTTGATTTTTATTCAGCTTGAAAACACCAACATTACACTGCATATCTTACTGATAGGCAGAAAATTCAAAGGGTGGGAAAGTGATATGAATTCTGTAATGTGAATATATATATTCTCTAATATCCATTTGAATTTTTTTCTGACAGACACAACTATGTGGACAGGAAGAGAGTTCAACAACTGTAAGAATGCATCTTGTTTCATATAACCTTGAGTTGATTTCTTATTTAGCACAATCCGCATTTCCCCTACCACACCCCCCTTCCCCAAAGCAAAAGTGTTTGCACACTAACATCTCACCTGAAAGTGTGAGGTTTTTTCCAATTCATGAGTTACTTTCTCAATAACATTCCTGCTGCTCATCTAATAAGATAACTAGAGCACCAATGGTGCAGAAGCTCATACTTTTGATGATTGTTGTCGTATGGTGTTTATTATTTGTGGTGGGGGTGGGGTGGCATGATAGTGAAATTGTCATAAGACTTAATTGAATTGATTCTGATGAACAAAGAGTGTTGGCACTAGTTGAGTAGCTGGAACTGGTGGGGAAATAAGAAGCATTTTGGAGAACTTTTAAAAATGGGCTTAGGCTTTAAATGTGGAGTAGATCTGCAGAATCTCTTAGGAAGGAGAACTTTCGGGTGGTTCGGGAGACGTTTACATTCATGTGTGACCGATTGAGACCTACTATAGAAAAACAGGACACCGTCATGAGGAGGGCCGTATGTGTTGAGAAGAGGAGCTATATAACACTCTGGAGATTGGCCACGAACGCCGAGTTCCGAACAATGGGAGCCATTTTTGGTGAAGTAAGAAATACAGCTTCAAATATTGTATTCGAGGAGTACAACGGCATTTACAATTAACTATTAACTTTACGAACCTCGCACTGTGCACTGTACTATTGTGTAACGTTGCCGTATACTTACTACTACCAGGGAGCTGCCACTCTACTACAGCCTCTTATCCCAATGCACATTTCCTGAAACGGAATTAAGAGGTCACATAGCTCCGTAGACCACCAGTGATGCATGATTAATTACACAAACACGGTGTTTAAAACCGCAGAACCTCCGTTCGGAGGTGGATCGAAATTTTAACACCGACCCCGAGTAAACCCGCGTTCTCACGTTACTCGCGCTCAGGGTAACACGGTGTTACCCCGAGCACGGGGTACGTGAGAACACACTATAATTGATTACTGTCTGACCTTAGCAGTGCAATCCTTGCTTTCAACTGCTAGGATTACAACATCTAAAAGTCCAGTAGCTTCTGGTTTTAACACACATTATTGATAAGTTAACAGTTTGTAAACAATCTAGTATTAGCTCTCTGGCTGCCACATGGAACCATGAAAGTACTACCTCAGATGGAACTTAGAAAAGTTATCAAGGAAGAGGTAACTTTGGAAGGAAGAGGCATTGTCAATTACCACTCATGCACGATGATGAATTATGATGGCAACAGACCTACAATACAGGAATTGTTCATACTGTCCAGCAGGTCCCTTTAAACTAACCTAAACAACCGCACAGGACTGACCTCTTGTACACAGACAGTTTTAAAGAGAGTGCAGACAGAGAAATATATAGGTAGTAAAGTGATTTTGTGAGACTGGTAAAATAGAGGGGTGGCACATCATTGGTTAGAAAGGTATCAAAAGTATTTTCCCTTTTTTAAATTTAAACCCCCCCCTTTTTTTAAAAAACCCCCAAACCCCCCCCTTTAACCCCGCAAAAAAAAAAAAAAATTTTTTTTAAAAAAATTATTTTTTTTTGGGAAAAAATAAAAAAAACTTTTTTAAAAAAAAAAAAATAAAAAAAGGGGGGCCCCCCCTTTTCCCAAATTTTTTTTTTTCCCCTTTTTTTTAAAGTTAATTAAAAAAAAAAAAATTTTTTTTTTTTTTTTTTTTTTGGGGGGGGGGGAAAAAAAAATTTTTTGGAAATAAAAAAAATCGGGTTTAAAAAAAAAGGGGGAAAGTTTTTTTTTTTCCCCCAAAAAATTTTTTTTAAAAATTCCAAAAAAAAAATTAAATTTTTTTTAAAATTTTAAAAACCCCCCCCCTTTTTTTTTTTAAAAAAGGGTTTTTTGGGTTTTTTAAAAAAAAAAAGGGGGAAAAAAAAAGGGGGGGGGGTTTTAATTTTTTTTTCCCTTTTTCAAAAAAAAAAGGGGGGGGGGGGGGGGGGGGGGTTTGGGGGGGTTTTTTGGGGGGGGGGGGGAAAACCCCCCAAAAAAAAAGGAAACCCCCTTTTTTTTTCCCCCCGGTTTTTTTAAAAACCTAAAAAAAAATTTTAAAACCAAAAAATTTTAAAAATTTTCCCCCCGGGAAAAAAACCCCCTTTTTTTAAAAAAAAAAAAATTTTTTTAAAAAAAAAAGGGGGGAATTTAAATTTAAAAACCCCCCCAAATGCCCCGGGGGTTTTTTTTTTAAAAAAAATTTTTAAAAAATTTTTTTCCCCCCCCTTTTCCCCCCAATTTTTTTTTTAAAAATTTTTTGGGGGTTAAACCCCAAAAAAAATTTTTTGGGGGGGGGAAAAAAAATTTTAAAAAAAGGGGGAAAAATTTTTCTAAATTTTTTTTTTTTTTTTTTAAAAAAAACTTTTTTTTGGGGGGTTTTTTTTTGGAAAAAAAAAAAAAATTTTTTTTTTTTTTTGGGGCCGGGTTTTTAAAAATTTCAGGCCCCCCAAAAAAACTTTTTTTTTAAACCTTTTTTTCCCTTTTTTAAAAAAAAAAATTTTTAAACCCCCTTTTTTAAAAAAAAAAATTTTTTTTAAAAATTTTTTTTTTGGGGGGAAAAAAAAAAAGGGGTTTTTGCCCAAAAATTTTTTTAAAAACCCCCCAAAGGGAAACCCCGGGGAAAAATTTACCCCCCAAAAGGGAAAAAAAACCCCAAAAACCCCCCTTTTTTTAAAAAAAAGGGGGGGGGTTTTTTTTTTTAAAAAAATTTTTTTCCCCCCCCTTTTTTTTAAAAGGTTTTTTAAAATTTTTAGGGATTTTTTAAAAAAAAAGAAGGGGAAAAAAAAGGGTTTAAAAATTTTGTGGGGGTTTAAAAAAAAAAAAAAAATTTTTGGGAAACCCCAATTTCCCAAAATTTCCTTTTTTTTTTGGGGAAAAAAAAAGGGGCCCTTTTTTTTAAAATTTTTTTTTTTTAAAAACAAAAAAAAAAATTTTTTTTTTTAAAGGGGGGCGGTTTGGGGGGAAAAAAAAAAAAAAATTTTTGGGTTTAAAAAACCCAAAAATTTTTTTTTTTTTTTAAAAATTAAAAAACCAAAAAAAAAAATTTTTTTATTTTTTAAATTTAAAAAAAAATTTTGTAAAAAATTATTTTTTTAAAAAATTTTTTTTTTGAAAAAAACCCTTTTTAAGGGGGGGGAAAAAAAAATTTTTTTTTCCCCTTTTTTTTTTTTTAAAAAAACCCCCCCCCCCAAAAAAAACCCCCTTTTTTAAAAAGGGGGGCCCCAAAACCCAAAAAAAAAAATTTTTTTTCCAAAATTTTTTTTTTTTTTTTTGGGGGTCCCAAACAAAAAAAAAAATTTTTTTTTTTTTCCCCCCTTTTTTTAAAAAATTTTTTTTAAAAAAATTTAAGGGGTTTTTGGGGGGCCTTTTTTTTTTTTCCCCCCCCCCCCCTTTTTTTTTTTTTTTAAAAAAAAATTTTTTTTTAAAAAAAATTTTTTTTTTTTGGGGCCCCAAGTTTTTTTTTTTTAAAATTATTTTTTTAAAAAAACCCCAAAAAAAAATTAAAAGGGAATTTTTTAAAAAAAATGGGAAAAAAAATTTTTTTTTTTGGGGGGGAAAAAAAAAAAAAGGGGTTAAAAAAAAAACCCCAAAAAACCCCTTTTTCCCCTTTCGTAAAAAACCCTTTTACCCCCCTTTTAAAAAAAAAAAAAAAAATTTTTTTTTTAAAAAAAAAAAGAACCAAAAAATTTTTTTTTTAAAAAAATTTTTTTAATAAAATTTTTTTGTAAATTTTTAAAAATTCAAAAATTCCTTTTAAACAAAAAGGGGGGGGCCCCTTTTTTTTTTTTAAAAAACACAAAAAATTTTTTTTTAAATTTTAAAAAACCCCCAAAAAAAAAATTTTTTAAAAACCTTTTTTTTTTAAAAATGATTTAAAAAACCTTTTTTTTTTAAAAAAAAAAAAACCCGGGAAATTTTTTTTTTTTTTTAAAGGGAAAAAGGGGGGGGGGGGGGGTTTTTTTTTTTTTGGGGTTTAAAAAAAGGGGGGTTTTAAAAAAGGGGGGGGGGGGAAAAAAAAGGGGGGGGGGGGGGGGGGGGAAAAAAAAATTTAAAAAATTTTAAAATTTTAAAAAAAAAACCCCCCCCCGGGGGTTTTTTGGGAAAAAAAAAGGGTTGGGGGGGAAATTTTTTTTTTGGGGGAAAAGGGGAAAAAGGGGGGGTTGAAAAATTTTTTAAATTTTGGGGGGGTTTTTTCCTTTTTTTTTTTTAAAAAAGGGGCCCAAAATTTTTTTAAAAAAAATTTGGGAAAAACCCCCTTTTTTTTTTTAAAAAAGGTTTTCCCCCCCAAAAAAAAAAACCCCCCCCTTTTTTTCCCCCCCTTCCCCCCCCAAAAAAAAAATTTTCTTTGGAAAAGGGTTAAAAATTTTTAAAAAAGGGGGGCCCCCCCCAAAAAAAACCTTTTTTTAAAAAAAAATTTTTTTAAAAACCCAAAATTTAAAACCCCCCCTTTTTTTTTTTTTTTTCCCCCCTTTTTTTTAACCCTTTTTCCCCAAAAAACCCTTTTTTTTAATTGGGGGGGGTTTTTTTTTTTTTTTTTTTTTGGGGGGGGTTTGGGGTTTTTTTTTTAAAATTTTAAATTTTAAATTTAAAAAAACCCCCCTTTTTTTTTTTTTTTGGGGAAAAAGGATTTTTTGGGGTATTTTTAAAAAAAAAAAAATTTTTTTTAAAAAATTTTTTTTTTTTTTTAAAAATTTTTTCCCTTTCCCTTTTTCCCCCCAAATTTTTTTTTAAACCCCCCAAGTTCCCCCTTTTTTTTCCTTTTTTTTTTTTTAATAAAAAATTTTTTTTTTTTGGTTGTTTAAATTTTTTTTTTAAAAAACCCCCGGGGGGGAAAAAAAAAATTTTTTTTTTTAAATTTTTTTAAAAAAAATTTTTTTTCCCCCTTTTTTAAAAATTTTTCCCAAATTTTTTAAAAAGGTTTTTTAAAAAACCCCCCCCGGGTTTTTTAAAAAATTTTTTTTTTAAAAAAATTTTTGGAAAATTTTTTTTAAAAGAAAAAAAAGGGGGTTTTTCCCCCAAAAAAAAACCCCCCAAAAAATTTTGTTTTAAAAAAAAAATTTTTTTTTTTTTAAAAAATTTTAAAAATTTTTTAAATTTTTTTTTAAAAAAAGGGGGTTAAAAAAAAAAAAAACCCGGGGGGGGGAAAAAAAAAGAAAGGGGAAAAAGGGGGGTTTTCCCCCCCCTTTTTAAAAACCCCAAAATTTTTTTTTAAAAAACCCCCAAAGGGAAAAAACCTTCCTTTTTTTTTTTAAACCCAAAATAAAAAAAGGGTTTTTTAAAAAAAATTTTTGGTTTTTCCCCCCCTTTTTTTAAAAAATTTTAAATTTTTTTAAAAAAAACTCTTTTTTTTTTTTTTTTTTTTAAAAAAATTTTTTAAATTTTTTAAAAAAAATTTTTAAAAGGGGGGGAAAAAAAAATTTTTGGGAAATTAAAATTTTTTTTTTAAAAAAAAAGGGTTTTTTTTTTTTTGGGGAAAAAAAAAAAAAATTTTTGGGGTTTTTTAAAAAAAAATTTTTTTGGGTTTTTTCCCCTGCCCCCCCCCCTTTCCCGGAAAAGTTTTTAAAATTAACCCCGGGTTTTATTTTTTTTTTTAAAATTTTTAAAAATTTTGGTTTTTTTTTAAAAAATTTTTTCCGGGCCCCAAAATTTTTTCCCCCTTTTTTTTTTTTTGGGGGGAAAAATTTAAAAAAAATTTTAATTTTTGGGGGGTTTATTTTTTTAAGGGGAAAAAATTTAAATTTTAAAAAAATTTTTTTCCCCCCAAAAAAAAAAAAAAAAAAAAAAAAAAAATTTTAAAAAAAATTTTTCCCTTTAAAAAAAATTTTTTTTAAAAAACCCCCCAAAAAAAACCCCCAAAAAATTTTTTTCCCCCCCCCCCTTTTTTCCCCCCCCTTTCCCCAAAAAACCCCTTTTTGGGGGAAAAAAGGGGGGGGGAAAAATTTTTTTTTTCCCCCCCCCCTTTTTTTTAAATTTTTGGGGGGGTTTTTTTTTTTAAAAAAACCCCCTTCCCAATTTTTTAAGTTCCAAAAAAAATTTTTTTTTTTTAAAAAATTTTTAAAAAAATTTTTTAAAAAAGGGGGCCCCCAAAAAAAATTTTTTTTAAAAAAATGTTTTTTTGGGGCCCCCCAAAAAGTTTTTCCTTTTTAAAAAAAAAAATTTTTTTTTAAAAAAAATTTTTTTTTTTTTTTTTCCCCAAAAAAAGGGAAAAAATTTTTTTCCCCGGAAAAAAAACCCCCAAAAACCCCCTTTGGGTTTTTAAAAAGTTTTTTTAAAAAAAAAAGGGGGGGGAAAGGGGGGGGGTGGGGGGGGGGGGGGGGGGGGGGAAGGGGGGGGGGAAAAAAACCCCCCAAAAAAATTAAAAAATTTTTTGGGTTTTTTTTGGCCCCCCCGGGGGTAAATTTTTTTTTTTTTAAAAAAATTTATTAAAGGGAAAAAAACCAAAACCAAAAAATTGGGGGTTTAAATCCCTTGGGTTTTTCCCTTTTAAAAAAACCCCCCTTTTTTTGGACCCGGGCCCCGGGGCCCCCCAAAAAAAAATTTTTAAACAAATCGGGGGAAAAAACCCCCCCCCCCCTTTTTTCCCTTAAAAATTTCCCTTTTTGGGGGGGGTTTTTTTTTTAACCCCAAAAATTTTAAAAAAAAAAAATTTGGAAAATTTGGGGGGGGAAAAAGTTAATTTTTTTCCCTTTTTTTTAAATTTTTTTTTAAAAGGGTTTTTTTAAAAAAAAAAAAAATTTTTTTTTTGGGTTTTTTGGGTTTAAAATTTTAAAAAGGGGGTTTTTTTTTAAATTTTTTTTTTTTTTTAAAAAGGAAAAAAAAGGGGAAAAGGAAAATGTGGAAACTTTTTTCCCGGGGGGAAAAAAAAAAGGGTTTTTTCCCAAAAGGGAATTTTTTTTTTTCCCCCCCTTTTTTCCCCCCGGGGGGTTTTTTAAAAAATTTTCCCCAAAAAAACCCGGGGGCCCCCTTGTTTAAAATTTTTAAATTTTTTTAAAAAAAAAATTTTTTGGGGGCAAATTTTTTTTTTAAAATAAAAAAACCCCCCTTTTTTTTTAAAAGGGTTCCCAAAAATTTTACCCCTTTTTAAATTTAAAAAAATTTTTTTTGGGGGGTTTTGGGAAAAAACCCCCGGAAAAAGGGGGAAAATTTGAAAAAAAAAAAAAAGGGGGGGTTTTTTTTAAATTTTTTTTTTTTTACGGGTTTTTTATTTTTTCCCCAAAAAAAAATTTTTTCCCCCAAAAAATTTTTTAAAAAAAGGTTAACCCCTTTTTCCCCCCAAAATTTTTTTAAAAAAAAATTTTTTAATTTTTAAAAAAATTTTTCCCCCAAAAAAAAAAAAAATTTGGGTTTTTTTAAAAAGGGCCCCCAAAATTTTTTTAATTTTTAAAATTTTTTTTGGGGTTTTTTTTAAAAATTTTTAAAAACCCAAATTTAAAAGGGCCAAAAAAACCCTTTTAAAAAAAAAAAATTTTTTAAAAAAATTTTTTAAATTTTTTCCCCGGTTTTTAAAAAACCCCCCCAAAAAAAAGGGGGAAAAACTTTTTTTTTTTAAAAAAACCAAATTTTTTTTCCAAATTTTTTTTTCCCCCAAAAAAAAGGGGTTTTTCCCCCCCCCGGGCCCAAAAAAAAAATTTTTTTTTTCCCCAATTTTTTGCCCCCCCCAAAAAAACCCCCTTTTTTTTAAAAAACCCCCCCCTTTTTTTTTAAAAAAAAAAAAAAAAAAAGGGGGGGTTAAAAAAAGGCCCCCCAAAAAATTTTTTTAAAAAGGGGGAAAAAATTTTCCCCTTGGGCCCCCCCTTTTTTCCCCCCAAAACCCCCAAAAAAAAAAGGGAAAAAAAGGTTAATTTAATTTTTTTGGGTTTTTTTTCCCAAAAAAAAAGGGAAAAAAAAAATTTTTTTTTTAAAATTGCCCTTGCCTCCAAAAAAAGGGAAAAAAAACTTTTAAAAAAAAAATTCCCCGGGAGTTTTTTTCCCCCAAAAAAAAACCCCCCCCTTTTTTTTTTTCCCCCCGGGGAAAAAATTTTTTTTTAAAAGGGGGGTTTTTTTGGGGGTTTTTTTTTAAAAAGAAAAAAAAAGGGGGAAAAAAAGGGGGGGTTTTTTTTTAAAAAAAATTTTTTAAAAATTTTTTGGGGGAAAAAAAAAGGGGGGGAAAAAAAAAAATTGGGTTTAAATTTTTCCCCCTTTTTTTGGGAAAACATTAAAAAATTTTTTCCCTTTTTTTAAATTTTTAAAAAAAAAGGGAAAAAACCCCCGGGGGGGGTTTTTTTAATGGGGTTTTTTTTTTCCCCCCCTTTTTTTGAAAAAATTTTTAAGTTTTTGGGTTTGGATAAATGTTTTTTTGAACGGGGAAAAAATGTTTCTGACACCCTTGCATATACTTGCATTCATTGAAAAGTTGAAAAACCCATGGTGCACACTATCAGGGTTGATTAGTTTGTAAACAGTCTATTGGCGTATTAACCAACAAAAGAAGTAGGAGGAAGAATGGTTGGAAGCTGAGGTCATGATTATCTTATTAGTTCGAGCAGCAGGAATTTTATTGAGAAAAGTAACTCATGAATTTGGGAAAAAAAAAACCTCACCTTTGCAGCGTGAAGATGTTAGTGCGCAAACACTTTTTGATTCTGGGGAAGGCGGCCCCGGCTGTCCGTCGCGTCTGGCAAAATGCCCGGGATAATTTGTGCTAAATAAGAAATCAACTTCAAGGTTATATGAAAACAAGATGACATTCTTACAGTTGTTTGAAACTCGTATTCCCTAGCAACATAGTTGTGTCTGTCAGAAAAAAATTCTTAAATGGATCATTAGAGAATATATTATATTCACATTACAGAATTCACTATCCACTCTTTCCCACCCTTTTGAAATTTTTTTTTTTTTCTGCCCCGATCAGTTAAGATATGACAGTGTAACGTTGGTCCCCCCCCCGTTTTCAAGCAGAAAATAAAAATCAAAGATCGTATGTACATCCACAGTTTTGGATGTGCGCCATTCCAACTCTCGGTACATGTATGGGACTGCCCTATAGCTTAATTCTTACACCAGTTATACCAGATAATCTGACTTTAACATCGTGCCATTTTTATTTCTGTATTGTACTAAATGTTGAAAATATCTATAGTAACCAAAAGAGGGTAATGAAGTACTCGATATTTCCATGCAGTATGAATCACACGTTTTATAAATGACAGGACTTGAGGTAAGTTGAATCTAGGCAGAGGAAGAATTTAGAGATTTCCAATGCCTGCCTTCATGCACTACATTCATTCTGTATCACACATCACTCTTGACTATCCTTGCTTTTGGTTTAACCACAAACAAACTGACCTGCCTAATGCAGGACTTCTTTCCCTCTCTTTTCCCTTTTTTTGTTCCCCCATATCCCCTTTACACATTACATGCACTACCTTCTCGCGAGACAGTGTGTGTTAGTAAGCTGGGCCCCTCCCACAGCTATATGTATGGAATCTTGGAACACACATTATGATACCTTGCGGAGACAGTGTGTAGTAAGCTATTGGGATAGTTAACATCAGTCTGCCTTATGAAGTCTTGTAACAGATACTAATATGCCTATGGAGACAATGGGCCATGGCTAGGGCTTGTTAATGTTACGGAGATGGCTGTTAGGAATGCATTAATAACAGGGAAGGTAGTTTGAACAGTGTGAAGAGTTAACACAACTTACTAAAACTAGCCAGGTAGGAAAATTTACTTTTCTCTAACTATTAACGTGTGTTATCAATTCTTTACATGAGCCAGGTAGGAAAAGTAAATACTCTTTCGTTTTTTACGTATTAAATCCGCTCTGTCTCCCGCCTGCATCTAATGTAAGTATTCAAACCACATGATTCAAATCATCAGGAAGCAAAAGGTCCTGACCTGTTTAATATTGACTCAGTACAAGCAAAAGAGAGCAAACATTGGGAGAACAGGTGTAGCCTTTGTTGTCCTTAGCTATCACATGAGTACTCACAGTGTCATTGAAAGAGGGCTTACCAAATATTTGAAGAAACAATGCAGTTCATTAAGTTAAATCTCTGAAATTTATGCATTTCACTGGGGCAGCTTGTGCGCAATTAAAAATTGACTGTGGGTGTCATGATACCAATTATAGCATTAAAATCTTTAAATTAGTGGCAGGGATAATGTAGGGAAGGTTGAGGGGTGGAGAGGGGAGGTGCATGGCTGGGATTGTACCCTTGATTGGCATTATTTTAATTAAGAATCAGAAAGCCCTAGGCTAGCAACATGGGACCCAGGGCTCTATGTAGGGAATTTGAGGTCTTAGATGATGGTGATGTAAACTCAAGGTATCTTCTCTCCACCTTAATCCATTAAATGGCTGTTTGGATCATTCTCAGGTTTTTCTTGATTGCATCTAATACATTAGTAGTGTTAAGCCTAATGAAATCAACATCGCGCTCTTTTGTATCAAAACCAATTTGTTCTTGCTAGGGTCACTTGCCACACCTAAAACATACTAAGGAAGGGCCAAAACACCCACATCCAGTGCCGCATACCTCCGTCCTTCTACTTTTATGTGAACATGCCCTACCATCTTCCTCCCCCGCTTCCTCCCCCCCCCCCTCCTTTCTTTATGTGCATGCATAATACATGCAATGAAAAAGCTTACCAGTGGTACTGGCCCCTCTTCTTGTTCTTTTGTGTGTTCCTGTAATGGAAAAAGGGATTTGTACAAGCTCATGTCTTGACAGTATAAAATTTACTCCCATAGGTTTACTCAACCTTCAAATTCCCCCCCCATTCACTTAATCCAGCGATCTTGGTTTGACCACCGCCGGACAGTTGTAAAAAGGCATTATATGATATTTGGCGTTTACCCTCCCTTATAATCCTTAAACAATTTCACTGCCCCTCCCAGCCCCCCCGTAATTTGTTGCATACCCAGATCTGTAAGACTCTCTTACTTAAAAGAATATAGTCACGGACTTAGATACAGGACCTCAGACGTAACACGCAGTCAGTAATTTTCACTAAAAGAACACTGTTTCGACATCCAGGGATTCAGTATTTATTTAACTAAGTTTAGAAATGAAGGTAATTATCTGTTGTAATAGAAAAGTGACTGAGGAAAGTTGAATTTAAGGCATACTGAAGGGAATCCCTGGCCTGTATGTACAGTATCATATAAATTTTCACTTTTTCAACCCCATATTATTCTGCTTTATTGGGCCCATCCAGTCCTTTGAAAGGATACATTGTCTACTCTATTGAGACCTGTCACACACATTTTAAATATTCTGCCTTGCAGAGGTTATTGGGGGTGTTGGCTTGGTAATGTAAGGGGGTAACTTTATACCTTGTACAAAACATGCTTAGGTCAAGGAAGCCTGTGAATAATGTAAAGCTATTCTGGTTGTATGATATGTTTCTTTGAGACCGGGGAAGAAAATGTTCTGACACCTTGCATATACTTGCATCCATTGAAAGTATGAAGTAACCCATGGTTCACACTATCAGGGTGCATTAGTTTTTAAAGTCTATTGGCTTATTACCAACAAAGACGTAGGAGGAAGAATGGTGGAAGATGAGGTCATTATTATCTTATTAGATGAGCAGCAGGAATGTTATTGAGAAAGTAACTCATGAATTGGAAAAAACCTCACACTTTCAGGTGAGATGTTAGTGTGCAAACACTTTTGCTTTGGGGAAGGGGGGTGTGGTAGGGGAAATGCGGATTGTGCTAAATAAGAAATCAACTCAAGGTTATATGAAACAATATGCATTCTTACAGGTGTTTGAACGTCTTCCTTAATTTTTTTTGGGGCTCCAAATAGTTGTGTTCTTGTAAGAAAACAAAATTCAACATGGATAATTTATCCGCAGAATTATATATATCACATTACAGAAATTCATATCAATCTTCCACACCCTTAGGAATTTGGTTTCTGCATATTACAGTAAAGATATGCAGTGTAA
>JAIZAY010001840.1:0-12850 GCA_029531755.1 Holothuria leucospilota | reverse complement strand
TTTTTGAAGTATTAGTCTAAGTGTAGGCATCTGCTGTAAATTTTCATTCATTGAATTCTTTTATGCGATCCTTATATGCACTGGATATAAGGAAAAGCTATTGCCCCACTGGAAGGACATGAAACCGTTTTCTTTCGGAGGTTGTCTTCAAAAACCGTGCAGGATGTGTTACTCTGTGTGGGTGACGGAAGGGAGAGGGGAATAGTGGAGAACTTGCACAAAATAAGTTACTGTTGATCGGTGTCATGTGGCCAGTCGGGCCTAATTTTGCAAGGCCGTATACTTGACACTTATTAATGGCCTGCGGAATAAAATTTCGAGGTCATACTCGAATCGTTCTTCACCCGAATTTTTACAAAGTAGTTTTCCTTGGGAAACTAAAGCTCCCCATTACGAAGCAGGCCCTGATCTCCATGATCACTTATTCTAGTTTTACTTGTTCGGGGCTTCAAGAAATTCAAAACTAGGGACCTCCGGCTTGTAACTTCCGACATTTGACGAGCAGCCTGAAAAATTTTCAAGTTAATAAAGTTAAGTGAAGGTTTGTTGCCCATGATTGAAAATGTTAATATCGCCGATGGGGAGCCAGCGAGCGGTTTTGTCGATGTGACTTGGCCACAAGCTCACGCCCAACAATGTTTAAATGTAATAGTGATTCATCGTTTTAGTGTGTAGCAACGGAATTACGTATTAAGTCTGTGAAATTACAAGGTCAAGTGGTCGAATCTCTGTCATTATACTGGTTGCCACAATGTATGGCAAGATTCGCGAATAAATATACTGTAACATCGACGGCCAACTCAGTCCTACGCGTGGAGGGACGATCAAAGATACCGCCAGTGAGAAAAATCACGGTCAATTGACCGCAGCTGCGCGAAAAAGTGGTTCACGTAAGGATTGACAGTTACAGTAGCTCTCAAAAAACTTGAACCCTAGATCGGGGCTTGGCTTTTTACGTCTCGAAAACACTAGATGACAACATTTGCAACCACGACCAGTGTTACATAAATTGTGTCGCGTTGTATAGTCATGTTGGTGCTAGCAGTATCGTAGGCTACAGCGCTTGTAAACCTACGATTTTATTTTAGTGTAGACCATTGTGTAGATGAGTGTTCCTTTCAGTGTCATATACGCCATATCCGAGCCCTGTAGGCTGAGACTAGAGGGATTTAATCGGAATTAAATTGGATTTAACAAAGCCATGTTTGTGTGGAAATACATGACCTTTACCAACGGTAAGAATATTTTCTGCGTAGTGTACATTTAAACCTCCAGATTAATCAGTACAGACCACATAGATCCTGCTCGGTTTCCCTGTTTGAAACAAGTCTTGAACTAGTCTGAATTTTTTAAGGATCAAAACTGAAAAGAAACTCCAAATATTTGATCCTACTTATGTAAAAAAAATTTGTTGACGAACCCCCTCCCCACTTCATCTTTTAATCAGCGTGATCGCTGTAGAACCTTACAAGCAAATCACGAAGCGTGTCCTGTATTTAAGGATAGCTACAATTCTTGTGGGAGAGAACAAAACTGTTGGAATAACGCTTTGTCATAATATTCCTTGAATCTCCGTTCACAGGTTTACATGCAAGCCCCCGCTCCCCGCTGCCTTCCAAATTGTGCAGAGAGAATGACTGCATGCCGTTGAAGATGGTCAACTTTGTTGAAGGGTAGCGGGGGTGTCCCAACTGAGGGTTTGTCCAAGATTGTCTGAGTTTTTAAGTGAGCATTTTACGAGAACAAATTCAATAGAAAAAATGGTTAATTTTCGTGCAGTCTGTATTCAGTACTCTTTTCCGGAGGCTTATAGGCCTGAGGATTTTAGCGCAAATGATCAGTATAATTTTGAAATTGTTTTTAATGTGTTGTTGGGGGGTGTTTATTTTTTTATACTGATTCTGTTTGGTTGGCGAGATCAATAACTTGTATTAGTGTGTTTGGGACTGTTTCAAGTATTCGCAGGGAATTCCTAGGCATAAATGTTTACGTTCCGTGTAACGATAGGTCTATGGCAGCCCATATGCGATGCATTTTTTTAGCAAGTTAAAACGGATGGATGACAACTCTTAGTTGTAACGAAGACGGAAAACCAAATCAATTTCTTTCATGGATAGATCGAAGAGTCTCACCGCGTGTTTGCAAACTAGTGGTAAGTGAAGCAGTAGAGTTTTGAACCTGAAAAGAGCGCCACTGAGTCTACCATGGAAATGTTAAAAGCAGAACTGCTGCAGCCAAGCGTTTTATTCTAACGATGTGTAGATTCGTTACATTAGTGGCTGTTTGTTAGACATATTTTGAAGGCGAATTATGATCCATATGACAATATTTTTTTCATGTTACTTGAATCTGATGACGTAATCTATTATGCCTTCTTTTAGCCGACTCAATTTCTTTACAGTTTGTGCTTTAAAATTTGCCTCTCAAAACTAAATGGTAGACCGTTTGGTTAATCTTAGCCTTCACGCCCCGGTCCTCGTCAAATTAGCATGTAATAGCATATTTTCTGTATGTTTCAGCTACTCAAATGAAAGTTATAACTGCGTTATACTAGGTGAAATTGAAGATACATTTCAAGTACTTTTTAACTTATTTTTCTTGTTAAATTACTTTAATTATTAAGTAATAGGCAGTATACACGTACTTCTGCTGAACGTTCTTTTTATTTGGTACCTGTTCAGTACAACAGTGTGATAGCCAATATACGTGACTATTGATGAAATGTCTTCCTGAAAGAGAGTTACGTCTTTGAACTTATTTTATGCTAACCTTGCCATGCTTTTAGCTTCATAATGTATGTATTAGTATTAACAAGAACTTCAATATGAACTCAGAATATGCTGACTATTCTCTGTTACTTTTTCTCTCTGTGTAGAAAAGACACCAACCCTTTTTGCGATCTACAGCGCAGTGACCCAAAGAAACACTTTTTCTACCGTGGGCCGCGAGCAGTTCTAAACTTCTCTAATTTCTCAGACAATCTTGGACAAAACTGTTGGAATACTGCTTTGTCATTATATTCTTGAGTCTCCTGTTCCCAGTTTTACATGAAGGCCCCCGCTCCCCCTTCCAAAGTTGCGCAGAGTGAAGAAATGGGACCATGCATGCCGTAAAACTGGTCAACTTTGTGAAGGGGAGCGGTGGGTGTCCCAACGAGTTTTGTCCAAGATTGTATGGGAGGGGCCCGGATGTGGGCGTTGCTAACAGGTCCAGCATTTTGCAATTTTTTTTTGTTTTTTTTGTACAAGTTGTGGCTTCAAGTTGGCCTAGCTTCGTATGTTCAGTGCTTTGAAACAGTGATTTGTGTGTGTGTGTGGGTTTTTTTTAAAACGATGCTGTGTGTTTTTGATTTTATTTGATAGCCCCGAGTATTATTTGGAAGGGCTAAGGTGCCATATGCTTAGTTAAATAGTGAAATTACGTGATTAACTTATTACCGATGTCAGTATTTATTTGTCAGACCGGCCTACACAGTTGTCAAAATTATTTTACGTCATGTTATACAGGTTTCTGGACTATATAAGGGAAAGTGCAGCCCCCCCCCTCCCCCTCCCCACCGCCCCGATAAATCGGTGTACCCAGTCCTATCTCATTTCAGTGTGAATGGTTCCTTTCATTCATGTTGGGCAACATTTTTGTTAATACTTCGTGCAGTAATAACTTCTTGGTTCGCCTCCAGTATTCAAATGTTTTAACAACAGAAACAATGAAACGTACGTGGTCAAGCAAGAGGAGGATCGGTAAGATTATAGCGGGATCTTTTCGAAATAAACTTGGGCGACTGCCCCATTTGACTGCATTGTCAAGTCTAGCCCTTAACCAGACAGTGTGGTTCAAGCATACGAAGCATACCAACACAAAGAAAAGAGCTTTTTATTTGGTTGGGAGAAGACAGTTTTGAATGGACTTTGCTACTGATGTTTTTCAAACTGTGATGATACTTCCGAAAATCGAGACAAGTCGTTTTAATTCGTAACGATAAGGTAAGTACAGTTATAATCACGGAAATTGGGGTGCCGTGGTTGGATTTTCAAATTGGCACAGACACACATAACTGAATATCCTCTCAGTACCAATTTGTGAAACATTTCAATCGCTGTTGTACCATTTATAGGCGCGATGCGACTCTCACATGATTTTTTTAAGAGAATATACTATCGTAGGGTTACATGTGCCCACGAGACCGCAGGTTCCCGAGACCGAATGGTCCGCGAGACCGAAAAACGAAAAAGGGTTCACGATGACCCGACAGATGCCGCGAGACCGAAAATTTAGAATAGGGTTCACGAGACCGAAGGTCCGCCAGACCGTGATAAATGAAATAAGGTCCGCAAGACCGTATAAATAAAATAGGGTCCGCGAGACCGAAAAAAAAAATGTGGGATCAATAGGGTCCGCGAGAGCCGGAAAATGAATCATAGGGTTCACGAGACCTGAACATGAAATCGGGTCCAGCGAGACCTGAAAATGAAAATATGTGTTCACGAGACCGATGTTCAAAATTCCTCTCGCGGGACCGGAACGTTCATACCAGAAGGGTGGAGTTGCAAGGGCACCGCATATATGTTTTGTCAAATGTAAATACTACAGAGGTGTCCATAATTAACTTTGAGCGGTTTAGCGTAACAGTACGGCGGACTGACACTTTCTTTCGGTCTCGCGGATTCCTCTTTCTCATGTTCGTTCTCGCGTTAGGCCCCGCCCTACCTTTTTCCTCGTTTTGAACGGTCTTTGCGGGCCTTTTCTCATTTTCGGTGCTCAGCGGTTATACCTTTTCTTATTTTCGGTCACCCTCACGCAAACCTTTTCTCATTTTCGGTCTCGCGGACCCTTTCTCATTGTCGGTCTCCGTCGCGGACCCTTTCTGCATTTTTCGGTCCAGACGGACCCTTTCATCATCTTCGGTCTCGGCGTCGAACCTTTTATTCATTTTCGGGCTCGTGGCCCCTTTTGTTTTTGATTTTCAGTCTCGCGGACCTTCGGTCTCGCGTGGATGCCCCCTATCGTAGCATGGTCCAACCGTGTAATCTTAGCTGAGTGGTTGTGACCACTGTAAGTCTGTAACCGTTTCAATGTATTAAACATCAGTTAGAGTATTGCAAAAGGTATATTTAAAAAAAACAAATCAGTTCAGAGAATGTGAAGTGGAACTGGTATATTTTCCTAGTTCTTACTGTACTTGCAAGTAAATATCGTGTCCTTCCATGTTCATAAACTTCGAAACCTACGCAGTTTTGCGTGCTGTGTGACTCAGACGATTGCGATATAAGAGCCCATTTGTTTGACCTTGCTCTACTGGAAATCTGCTAGCGAAAGAATTCCTTTTTCCCTTTCCTAAGTACTTTATCGTACAGGGGCTCTTATTATTCAGATGTAACAGAAAGTTACTTCATTAGCTCATGCTTAGCAAAATAGATGCCATAGTAACTTTAAAGTAATTAAGCGTAAATTATTTGAGAGAGAGAGTTTTAAGAGAAGTATATTTCCCGCTATGCAGAAACCCAGGAGTGTAATAAGCGGGACCCGCGCTGCAACGAAATCTCAACTATTATGGAAATTTTTAACACTCAACGTTCGGCTTGATTCTTGCGAAAACCGGGAAGTTAATAATTGCCATTTTTTTTCAATATCTCTAGGCTCGAGTTCAGTCTTATATTCTCTGGACCATACAATATTTTTGCTTTCTAACATTTGGATACTTCGTTCTTTAAAAACATTTCATTCCAAATTAAATGAACGGAAAATGAATGACCTAAAGAATAAGCCCCAAGAAAATCTGAAATAAGGAGTGATGTAAATCGAGAAAATTTGTCACCGTCGTATATATTGTTCCAGCTTGCAGAACGGAGTGTTTCCAAACGGAGTGGACGGGCTTGGGTTTTAGGCGCGTAAATTCAGGGGGGGGTTGGGTAACCTGCGCCCAAGTCACTTGGCACTCGCGGAACTGTCCAACGGCTGTTCGTATTGTCATGGGCCGTTGGGATTTTCTGTACACCTAAATTAAGGCTGTGACCCTCTGGGAACCTGGATTTTGATATTTTCTGGAAACTTTTGACTTGAGCTATTTAAAATGTATCCTACTCTTTAAGTCCTCATGCGAGTCGGAGTTGATAATAAGGTTTATCATAAAACTGTAATTTGTCGGTATAATATTGTCTTCAATAACTTTTCATGTCATGCGATTTAAAGTGTGGCCGAAAATCACTTTTAGGCCTATAAAAAGTTGCCGTCATCAACCTATAGTACCTACCATGATTGTTGCGAAATGAAAAATAAAAAGAGAGAGGGTGCCTATAACATAAAAATGGGCGCCACATCATTATCTGGTCAACTCTTCTTGAAGAAGCTTTAGCAATCAGTTTGTATCCTAAATGTGCTTTTGTCATCTAAAATTGCAGCAATTCAAAAGGTACGTTTGCCGTACGGTATTGCCTCCCTTTCCAATTAATTCACAAACGCATGCCAGCGCACATCACCGTAGATGATACCGCAAGGTGTCCTTGCACATACAGTAGTCTCAAACGTGCTTTTGACTGACATTTGGAAAAAAAACTTGCAAATGTGAGCAGAAGTTGTAAACTTTTCAGTTTTGAAACACTTAAGCAGAGAACCATGGAATACTTTTACGGTTTATCAAGGTCTACTTTTCTACTGTAGCTACAGTTTAGTGATATTTGATTTGATTTGATATTTGATTTATTAGTATCTTCAATTGATTGTGTGTCGCTGGTGGTGGGTCGAGGCGTAACAATTTCCAAATGACAATGAACAAGCCAAAAGCCACATTAAATTAACAAAGAACATAAAACATAACGATAGTCGACTATTGAAATATTAGCTTAGCATTAATATTCTAGCAAAAGAAGATAAAGGACCAGAAAAAGTAATCTTTTCACGTCTGGCCCTTGGCCCTTAAGTAAGGAAACAACACAGAAAACAAACACATGAAAAAATAAAACGACAAAAGAGGGTTAAGTATACAAACTTGCCTAAGACAATAGTATGAAATATCACGGGCAGCATACCAATCAAATAATTTTTACGTTTTCCTTTGAATGATGCTAAGGACAAGGAGTTGCATATATTAAATGGGAGGGAATTCCATAATTTAACACCTGCACAACGAACATGGGATTGCTTAACACGGGTTCTAGACAAAGGGGGATGCAACTGATTTCTTGCCCGAGTAGAATATGAATGAAAGTCATAGTTAAAGTTGAAATAAGTTAACCAAAAATATTTGAAGTGAGACCGTGATAGTACAGCGATACATAAATATGCCTAATTGGTAAGTATAAAGGTCATAAATTGAGAGAATATTTAGCTCCTTAAAAACTGCTGTTGTGTGGGCCCGATACCGACAAAGTTACAAATATTCTAACTGCTCGTTCTTTTGAAGCTTGTGCAAGTTGCTGTCGAAGTAATATGAGGTTTTAGTTTATTTCCCCAAGTAACAAGGTTATCATAGTTAGATGTGGAAGAATGAGGGAATTGTAAAGGATGAGGAGTGCCTTTTCTATGGTAAGATGTTGTTTTAGTCGATTAATGACTCCGCTCGCTCTTGCTACTTTGTTACTTACAAAGGAAATTATTGATTTTTTTCCAATCTAATTTGTAGTCAATGTGAATTCCCTAAAAAATTAAGCTGTGTGAGTGATGGTGTGATAGGGTTATCATTTAGTATGAATGCTGTAAATAGTTGGTGGGTCAGATAATTCTATTATCAAATAGTAACAACTTAGTTTTTGCTTATGTTTTAGAAGTCAACCTATTCGCTGTTAACCCAATTGAAAATATGAGAAAATTCATGAGTATCGAGCTAGAAGTAACAGCATCAACAGAAGGACCTTGGTAAAGAACGAGTAGTCTCATCTTCAATTTTAGTATAAAGTCTAACACAGATGAGGACATATTAATGTCATTTATATATAATCAGAAACAGTAAAGGTCCTAATATTGTATACGCGTGCCTTGTGTGGCACACCCATATTACAGTTGAAGTGTAGACAGAGAGTAACACCAGTAAAAGAAAACAAAATGTGAACGTATTCTTAAGGTAACTTTTGGAACCATGATAGTGAGCAGTCCCCTCTTATGCCATACAAGGAAAGTTTACTGAGTAAAATGTGGTGTGTCAATCGTATCAAAAGCTTTTGAATAAGGTCGAGAAATAAGGAAGCAGTTGTGTTATTAGTATCGAGACCTTGACAAATTTTGTCAGTTGAGATTAAGGGCAGCCATGTACGAAGCATGATTAGTCCGGAAGCGTTATTGTTTTTTCAAAGTATATCATGTTTTGTAATAAAGTGTATACAATCTATTATAAACAAGCCGTTCAAACAATCTTAGGAATTGAAGGTAATATAGAAATAGGCCTATAATTTGATAAGGTTTGTGCATCACCTGATTTAAAAGAGGGATAATCTTCGCAATTTTAAGTTCTGAAGGAAAGTATGCCAGAAGCAATAAGAAAGGTTGAATGATATAAATCAAAAGGTGTAACAATGACATGAAGATTTGCTTAAGCAAGTCACACATTAATTTCATCAAAAGCCACAGCTCTTTCCTTGTTTTTTTCATCTTAATAACAATGGCTGACAATTCCTCAACACAAGTGGGAAACATTGAAGAATGATGCTTGGACATTATTGGGGATAAAACTCAATTGCATTGTCGTTTACTGACTTAGGAAGAATTGTTAGCTAATGAATGAGCATCAGAAGCAAATAATTGTTAAAATTATTTGCATATGAGAGCAATCGTCGGTACTACAGGTCTCCATCCTCAACACATAAACAAGTTATTAAGTGAACATTACCTTTTTTTGTTAAGAATATCATTTAGAATTTTCTAGTTTCCATAGTTTTGGGTACTATTGTTTCTTATTAGATTCAATGATATCATAATATATACATTTTTTCTTTCCGCCATTCGATGAATGATGTCAGCTAAGGCACATTTGCGATACACAGAGTTAGCATTTTTTGTTACTTGGGGCTTAGAGGATTAAAATTTTAAATATTTTTGAAACCTTGTTTTTCCTTTGTATGGACTTCAAAATTCCTTTTGTATAACTACGGAGACTTCGTACTATTGAGCTTGTTTTTTACTGAATTATATGGATAACAGCGATCAAAACAGTGACGAAAGATGTCTAAAAAATAACTGTAAGCTGGAGTCAGCAGAATTATCATACATGACATTTTCCCAGTCAACCGAAAGCTAGCTCACTTCTTAATATCGGGAAACATTTCCAGGACGAGTCCTACGTTTTCATAGTTTGCAAGGGGGGGAGGGTGGTGTGTGGGGGGAATTCATCTCAAATATAAAAATGATAGGATAATGGTCTGACACATCACCTATAAATTAATACCAGCTTTCTTTAACAGTTCATCCAATACATTTGAGAAAATATTATCAATAAAAGAACAAGATGAAGAAACCTTGTAGGCTTATCAATCACAATGAAAGAAACGAATGAAGGGTCATTAAATTCAAAAAATATTCATTCTTAGTGAATCCTATGCCAGCTGACACTTTTAAAAGGTCTGTGTTGAAGTTTCCCATCAAAAAGCAATGTTTTGTTTTCATCATTTGTTGTTTCTAAAGAACAGATATAGAATTATGAAAATCTCAAATTGACTGGCCAGGAGGTAGACAAAATTCAGCAACAATAATATTTTTATGCTTCAAGCTATATGCACTTCAACGAAGAGAGATTCTTGCATTATTTACCAATACATTACTCAGATCACGGCCTTACTTTGAAATCAAAATCGTCTTTAAGATATATTGCGACACCCCTCTTACCTCTACCATGATTCCCTGTTTTTAGGAAGAAAAGTGTAACCGTCAATATGTGAAATAAAGTTCAGAGGAGAAGTTGTCAGTAAACCATGTTTCGTGTAATACCCAATGAACGAAAAACTTAAAGTTATTAATCGATGGCATAGAAGGTGAGTTGAAATCATCAAAGTTTTTTACAAGGCTCCGAGAATTTAAGTGAAAAATAGATAAATTTGCCGTAACTGGCCTTAAGAGAACGTTGAAGGTAAACTCAGCGATCAACTGTAGTAACAGCAATCAATTGCTGTTATTATTCTCTACATCATGTTATCATAGTCTGCATTATCACATCATCCATGTACAAAAAGTAAGGACCAATAATTCAAATCATTGGTACAGATCGAACGGATACTTATAGAGCCCTCATCATTAGAAATAAAGGAAAAAAAGAGCATACACAAATTACCAACAATTAACAGAATAAGAGAGAATGTGGAAAAAACACACCATAGACTGATTTTCATTGTAATAACGAAGAAAAAAAAGAATGAAAGAGACATGTAGCATTTTCTGGTGAAAATCGCAATTATGCAAAGAATACTCCTGTTAAGGAAATTAAGTTTATAGTACTCGAAAGATCGTCTGGAGAACGAATGGGGATTTTTCGTTCCTGATCGTCGGCCCGTCTTCACTAATACAAATATAAGTACCATCAAGAGACCACGCATTTCTAACTTTGTCATGCTTCTGGGCCTGGTTAAGAAGATTATTGTTTTCAAAAGTTGGAGGTTCCTCCTTGATAACTTCCACTATCCCAGTCGACTTCAGTTACCGTCTTTTTTGGATGATTGCGGGAGTTTATGCTCTGGTTAGGATGGTGAATTTAACAAGAATGGCACGGTGGTTACCCTCTTTTTTCTCTGTCTGCCAACCCTGTGACTTCTATCGATGCAAATTGTCCGTCTAATATCAACCGATTAGTTGTTCTTTGTGTTTGCCAGTTTCTTAATGAGTTCAGTGGTATTTTCTCCTTGTAGCTCTTTTACTCCACAAACTCTGATATTGTTCCTCCGTGAATAATGTTCCATATCGTTTATTAAATACTTAAGGTTTTTTTTTTTTCTGTTGCTACCTCAGTTCTTAGTTAACTGCTGCTTCAGATCGACGGATACTTTGTGATTTTTTCTCCAATCCGCCTTTTGTTCAAGATCAAAGATTCTGGATTCGAGTTTGTCAATCTAAGCTCCTTGGCATACTGTCTAGTTTCCTTTCAATATAGCCTTCAAACCTCTCTTCTCAATAAGAGCTTTGACCGCATCACTGGACAAAAGATCATCCGTTACCAGGGAAGCTCCCTTCGCCCTTAGGTATTGCTTACTTTGTTCTTGTGGACATACTTTATGATTGCTCTCACTGTTGCTAAAGACAGAAACAAAGAAAAGTAAACAGGCAGGAAGCAATGTAGAATCCACGGGAAAGTAACAAGCACGAACTGAACGATGATCGTAGTAACAGTTGAAACTATTATAGTCTAGGCTGGAAGCTGGGCCCGCTGGAGATAAATGTTAAGGATTGAATCCAAAACGAATAACAGGTGATAAGTACAACTGGCAGTTTCACTTGACTTTAAACATAGGCAAGAAACATTGGCAACAAGTGTTTTACTTCTCTAAATGTAGTGTGACTGCTCCACTCCAAGGATTAACTTCAGTTATGAAAACTCACGATTCTATTGGTCCTGATTCATGTCCAAAACAAGAAAAAAATTCGAGTGGTAGCCGAGGCACGATATGCACACGACTAGATACCAGATACATACATAGTGTCGTGAAAAACGTACACACATACGCGGGACTACCGAGACCGGTGTCCACAGTAAACTGTACCTATGCAATGGTATGCCTATAAATTCTATTAATTATTGAAAAGACGGGCTGACAGAACATTAGACCTTAGCGTAGAGATAAAAGACAGGGGAGATGAGTGTGTCACGCGGGAGTGTAGAGAGGGATGAGACATTAGACAACACGTATCCATAGCACCGGTGAGTGGGGGTAGGAACAAAGAAACACATAAGAAAACATTTTAATACAGAGAGGGGCTTGCATCTGGGCTACAAGTAGTAGTAGGACACGTGTGTTGAGTTCGTGCCTGGACTGTATACTCTCGTTCATCTCGTGTTGTTGTTTTTCTCTGTAATTTGTGTTTTCTAAGTACATTAACACACTGCTACGATACTTTACTTTCTTTTCAATGAAGGGATATAATCCCTTGGATATCGATCGGCAAACCACCCCATATTGAATAGTTACCCAGTCCTTTGTGCCCTCTTGTATTGTATACATGTATGGGACCCACGTTGACTAACAATGGTCTGCCAACTTCAAAGGAAATCTTCAGAGAGGAGGAGGGGCCGTTGACAACCGGTAGTTGAAATTGTGAACACACAGTTTCGAACTAGTGTGATCACATAACACGTTATGGAGATATAGTACGTCAACGTGTGCAGTGGTGACAGATTGTGCGGCGGTACTGTAGTACACACAGTCCTTAGACCTAGTCCATTCGCAAATCCTTAAGCGATTGTACGTACGTATGTATACATGTACCTAATGTATGGTGTGAATGTATGTACCAACAGTATCTCACTTACATAAACACCAGCCAAAGAAGGGCCAAGAATTACGTGGCAGGAATTGAAACATGAGGTACGGGCACGTGGGGCCTAACCTGGCTCAATAAGGCATGGTCAGTTTGATTAAAATAATCAGAGCCACAAGAAAGGGCTACCTGCTCAATTTACTGTGAGGAAGGAGAGCCCTTTCTCCGTGAAACTAAAACTCTAACAGATACATAATGGAGGAAGAACACAGTGTAAATATGTCTAACTAAAACCCAAGAACGTCAAAAGTATTTATTGTGTTAAAGATAATTCCACCATGTGAAAATGTCAGTAGTAAGTTTGAAATGTTTTTATGTTAATGCCCAAAGGTCTTTTCCAAAAAAGCTAGATTTAGTTGGAAGCTTATGCTGATACATCTGTGACTTTTGACTTTAATTTTCA
>JAIZAY010001932.1:0-12438 GCA_029531755.1 Holothuria leucospilota | reverse complement strand
CATATAAAAACTTATTTACATATCTGGACAGGACATTCCTTCAAGTTATATCTGGCTTGATATGGCCATATTAAAACTTTATTTGCATATCTGGAATTGCATTGTATCAAGATATATCTGGCTTGATATGGCCCATATAAAACGTGATATAATGTATCAAGGCATCCAAATCTGCGCTGTATATCTGGCTTGATATGGCCATATAAAGAATGGATTTAGCCAGATATATCCAGATATAAAATCCATATTTGGATTTGGAGTAAGGGTTCAAGATAGCCGTATGATGGATACTTTTCAGACATGGGCATATAGATTTGCCAAATTACGAAAAAAATTCATGGACGTTTTATGGAGCTCAGAGGTGCATTTGAGGTTACCAGAGGTCAAAACTGAAACTTGGTTGTGAACAACGATATTTCTAGGTGGAATGGTGGATACTTTTTATACTTTATATATAGGATTTCTCCAATTTGTTTCTCACTTGATGAACGAAAAAGGGACGGGCTGAATGTTCGTTACCATCTCAAGGGGTTATATTACAGAGAACAACATGTATCTTTTATACAAGAAAATCCTGTTGTGATAATAGGTAATTCAGGCTAATTTTAATTACCTGAAGATGAATTTGTCTCAAGTGTGCTGTGACCATAACAAAATTAGCTTACAAGTAACGTATATTTTTTTTTTTTTTTTTTTTTTTTTTTTTTTTTTTTTCCTCCATTTATTTTGTGCTTCTTCTAATAGGCATTACAAAATACATTACAAAGTAGTTTACTTTATACATATTTACAAATATTGCGTATCGATATGAAGAACAAGTAAAAGAAATGAATCATTAGTACATTATTACAAAGTAATCAGTTGTCGAATAGCTCGGGGCAATCTGCAAAAAAGCATTTTGTAAATGGAAAAAAGTCACCCTGTTTTTCATTGGCGTTTGCGTTCTAAAGTAAATGTAACGTTCCACAAGCAATTGCAAACTTAAACTTATCAAAGAAATCTTTTAAAATAGGTGGATTGTTTGTTTATTTTACAATTATAGATATACTATTTCATATTGTAGAATGAGAAAATTATAGGGGTGAATTAAATCCGTGATCGTAACCAAAAAATGTGTTTTGCTTTGAAAAGAAAAACTGCTTTCTAAGGATGGAAATTCTCAACATCTAAGATAACACGTTGCTGTAAAAAACTACAATCCCAGAAAATATGTTCAAATGTGCTCCAATCGTCAATGTTACAGAAGGAACAATTAGCTGAATTGCATTTTCCCAGGCGCATTAACAATTTGTTTGTTGGGATAATCCGGTGTATAAATTTAAACTGAAAGTAATGAAAGCTTAGCGTCAGAGATCAGTTACAACGAGGAATTGTAAAATATCTACGCCAATCATTCTCTGGTTAAATCTGTGAATAACATTACTTCCACTTGAACAGTGCGATTGGCACACTTGATAGACGGGATAAATATATCTTATAAGTATACTGAGATATGGGAGCTAGAATGAGTTGCATCACTAAAGATATTCAAATTGGTTGTGACATCGCTTCTTTGGCAAACCCGACGTTCTCCAGTCACGAGGAATCCGAACTTATAATCCCCCAGTATCAGTGTAAATGATAAGGAGTCAATATTGAATACTTGCTTAAAAACTTTGAAAGGGTTAACGGACTACCCCCCCTCATCAAAGAAATCACTAACATAAATAACATTTTTTTTCGAAGTAAAAAAGCAGTCATAATAATCTTATTATCTATTCGAATATATGAGTTATTACACCAAACTTGGCTACCAAAATTACCTTCCTGGATGATGGAAAGAACATATCGCACCAAGCCTGCATTACTTGACTAATAAAATCGTTATAAATCTTACTTATATCTGCCTTTGACACAGTTGCATTGAAAGATGAATTTTTTTCCAAACGGCTTTAAATGCAAATCAAAAAAATACTTCCAAATGCCTTGCGTTTGGCTTGTATAACGCTTTATTTTTTTTTTTTTTTTTTTTTTTTCACCCACGTACATTAAAGCTATTTACAAAAGAAGAAATATGCGTTACCTTCCAACCACCATTGTGGGTTGTATTAATCCATGACCGAAAGCCTCACTTTATCAGGATTACCTGACCAAATAAAATTCGAAAATTAAATTTTGCAATTCCTTCAGGAAGCTTTTCGGTAGGTTTGGCAAAACCAAAAAGAGAAGGACAAGTTGCGAGTAGGGCACAAGTTTTACCAATAGTGTTCCGACCAATCGGGGTCAAATCTCTGGAAGACCAAAGTCTAAGTGTATTCTTAAGTCTAGAAAGTTTTGGTTGATAATTTAAGCGGGAATAGGTCCTTAGCCATCATTAGTAAAGAAAACCCCAAGCATATGGACTGGCCCCTTTGTTATGGTAAAGTTAAAATCTGATACAAAAACAAGGGACATTGTAACTGTAAGGGACCCAACGGAAAAAGCGTAGACTTGGATAGATTGATAGTCAAACCTGACGTTTTTCGCCCTAGTTGGCCTAAGATACGGAGAGACTCCTTAATGTTACCTTCACTTCCATCAAGAAAAAAACTTAGTAGTGTCATCGGCATACTGCATTACTTTTACTTCGCTAGTCGCCTAATCAACTACCCTTAATATCATAATTACACTGGACTTTGATAGCAAGTATCTCTGCGAACCAAATTAAATAGGTATGGGCCTTAAGGGACAAGACCCGTGACGAACACCCGTTGAAGGGAAAAAAACATGGCGAATAGCCATTGTTACAAATACAAGTGTTACATTTCTTGTAGAAACGTTAATCCAATTTTTAAAGCTTATACCAAATTTGAAATACGAAAGAGTTTTGGAAAACAAAAGGCCATTCTAATGTATCAAACGCCTTTTCAAAATCTAAAAGTAACAGAAAACCCGGCAAAATTACGATGCGGAAACAGTGTTCTATAAGTCCTAAAAAAACAAATCTTATATTCTCCCCAATGAATCTACCCTTTTACAAAACCGGTTTGATGGGGGCCAATGAGACTATGGATAACCGCCTTTAAGTTCTAGAGGCGATCACCTTTGCAGCAAATTTGTAGTCCGTGTTTAAGCAATGTCATCGGGCGATAAATTTTTGTAAAAGAAGTTGCAGCCTTGTTACCTTTTAAAAATTAATGTCACGATGCCTCTTGTCTGTTCTGTTGATAACTGGCCTCTTTGAGAACCAAAATTTTAAAAGATTCGAGAACCAACGTGCCCATATCGGAATTCCAAAAAGTTTTGTAAAAGTTTACCGAGAGACCGTCACGCCCAGGAGCTTTATCGTTTTTCATCGATACTAGAGCTTGGTAGCATTCATCTAGAGTGAGCTCGGCCTCACAAGACTCCAAATCTATATCAGCAATATTCGTGTCTGGGAGCCCATCAAAAAAACTTTCGGGATTACATCCCTTTGAAGTATAGAGAGTTTGGTAGAAATTTCTAAATTTCTTTCAAGAATGCCGTTCCTTTCTGTTAAGAAAATACCATTACTCTTTTTAAGTTTTAAAATTGAATTAAGTGCCTTGTTTCTTTTTTCCAGATTACAAAATATATTTAGGAGTTCATTTTCGCCATGGTGTCTTCCACCCAACGTGCACGAGATCTGATCATATTGCCCTTCAGTTTGAACTCATAATATAACAAAAGGTCGTTTTGAGCTTCCCTTAATTGTTTGTATGTATAAACTGGGGACCCATTGACATAAAATTGTTGTTCAAGGTCGGCAATCTTTTGGATAAGTTTCTTTTCTTTTAAACGCATCTCTTTAGCCCTGTCCTTTGACAAATTTCATACTAGTTTTACGAAATATTAAATTCCAATAATACCCACCGAAATACAGGGTCATTACGAGCATTCTCCTTTTGGTGTTAACAAGAATGAGCTCATGAATTAAGCAAATAGACTTAGAATCATTTAAGAGAGAATTGTTCAATTTCCAAAAACAAGGGCCTCTTACGAGCCTCTTGAGTACCAATCGATAAACAAACAAATGAGTGGTCTGACAAAAAACCAGGAGAAAAGACATTATCTGTAAAACTGCTGGACTTGCATCGTATTAGAGATTCACGAACATAATCCAGCCTGCAATGGATACCTGGTGGTTACATTGGGGCTACAGTGTGAAATTGTTATCAAAGGGATTTCGTTCTCTCCATATATCAACGAGATCATGTGAAAACATCAGCGCAAAGAATTTCTCCCTAGCCTTAAAATTGGTTCTTGGGTTTCCGCCTTTCTTATCCAGCTCTAAGTTGAAAATAACGTTTAAAATCACCTCCACAGATGATAGTATCACAAACGAAAACGAGGTAAAGCATTTGAAATCTCAACAAAAAAACCTGGAGTATCAACATTAGGCAAGCATAAATAAAAGTGGCCTTCCCCCCTACCGAGTCCAAACATACACAGTCCCTTGGTTGACTTGAAGGTCAATAATTATAAATCTTTTCCCAAACGGACTGAGTTCCTCTTTGACAACTTTTAAATGTTAATTTGGGGGTTGAAGAGAATACATACTCCCGGCCTTGAAGTAGATCTTAGTGAATAAATGATGTGTCCACCCCATTCATTTAACCAGTATTTAGAATCGGCTATACAGCTGTTTGTTTCTTGCAGCCATTACAATGGTCCTGGATTACGTCTGTGAAGAGACGCAAATAATTTCCTTCTTTTTGTAGCTTGTCTGAGCCCCTTGGCGTTGAATGAACATAAGCTTTAAGGTTTGTCGCCATGGTAAACTGGAGTGAGACGCGCTACTCCTGGTTATGTCTTGAATTAATTATAGGGCTCAGTACCGTAGGATATACGTTGTAACTATACCAAGTTGAATGATTATGTATGTAGATAAAAGTTATAAGACATGGAGGTAAAGAAAATAAAGAAAAAAAGTAAAACAAAGTCAATCCAATCGGAACAGTGAACAACATCGCGGAACAAAAAAGTGATGAAGTCTGTTACCGTTTTGAAAAATAAACGACACAAATAACCAGTGGCGAAAAAAGGGACGACTCGTTGTTCAAGGACTCACTTGATAAAACATGTATTACCGTTAAAACGGTATCCGTTGTATCGCACATTCCAATACATAATGAATTCCAATATAAGTGTTCATTTGTACAGAGCGAGACGACACAAAACAATTAGGAAATAAAATTGTGAGGGTCTTCCACGGTCTAGGGTCTGTCTCCAACATCCAGCATAGTAGAAATCGCAACTTAGTGCCCTGGTGATAAAGGTCATTTACCTGTTTGGACCATCGTTCGCTTTTCTTTCAGATCTATCTTAGTTAAGTCATCAAATAAACATAATAGGTTTCTTGTTCTAAATTGCTTGTCTGGCATGCCTTCATAACAAAGACTTTATCTTGATAGTATGAGAGTTTCACAAGAAGGTGGCGATCCCGGACCTTTCTACGCTTCTCCCGTCACACACGGTGAAGCTCTTTCTATTGCCCCCAACCAGTGCTCTACGCCTATCTTAGAAATGACCTCTTGGGCCATTGTAATACAATCTTCCTCACGATCCGATTTAAAGGTCCCCAACTTATTACGAAGGTTGTTACGTCGAGAGAAGGCGTTCTTGGTTGTTTATTTGCTGGGACCGTGGTCATCACGTGACTTCTCAAGAGCGGAAACTTTAGAAGTCTGAGTAACTCACATTTATTTTTATAAGGAAAAGTGTTGTCTGACTCGAGATTCCTCCAGACGTTTAGAGGGTTCATCGACGATGCTTAGAGAATTCCTGACGAATTTTCTGGATGTTTCGGAATTAATCGTTTCTATACAAGACGTCCAGGTGTTCTAGAAAACCATTAGTAGTGTCCTCCTCTGTCTCCTTGCTTGTGACTGACTGTGTTGGAGATTCTCTCCTGCGTTGTCTCGTTGTTAGGCTAGTAGCTAGGCTAGTTAACTTTTGCTGCGTATTCGGTTGGTTTTGTTTCTTTTTGCCAGCACTATCCGGTTGTCCTCTGCCTGGCATTTTGGCCCTCTGTACTCACAGCTTATGAGAAGCAACAGTCAGCAACTCAGATGCGTACTTTAGTTTGTTGTAAGTCGATAAAATCGACGAAATATCAAGAGCCCTTGAACAGAGATTTTGTTCAGGCCAACATCGTAGGGCGCCCTCAAGTAACGTATATGTTGATGGCGGACTGGAAAGTGCTCGATTTCCCATGTCGATAGGCAGGGCTAAAATCCCATTCAAGTACTTACACTTTCCAGTATTTGATATTCAATTTTGTCTTCTGTCACTTATCATACTTGGGATACAGATCTGTCATATTTAGAGGAAAAACCCTTTTTGAGGTCAAAGGTCATTTGAAGTCACCAGAGGTCATACCGCTAGAATTCAGTAGGCTAGTTTTATCCAAAGTTCCCCAAGAAAAGGCCCGTTTCCCGGGTGAAAAATATAGACGTTCTTAGGCCGGTTCATACTTGTCCAAATATTTCTCGCGCGGAGAAAGCGTATATCAAACACACCCTATATGGTCAAAACTATCTTTGCCGCCAGTTCGATTCACGGTCATCGCTTGGAGTTGAAAATTGTTCAAACCTTTTTCGCAAGCTCTCGAGATATCGCAAAGGAAAAACTGGTTTCTGATTGGCTGATTGGTAGGTGAACGACCTTTTGAAACGAGCTCACGATCATACTCGACAACAATGGCGCGGACCTCTCCAGATACCGGCTCATTGCATGTATTCGGGTTCCGTGCGACTATCGGCGGGCCTAATTGTGACAGTTGAGAGTTGTCAGGAATTGAGTCAAAAGGTTATTGCTTCCCACGACTTAAGACAAAGGTTAGGAAGGCAGGATTTTCTTGTATTCCCTAAAAATTATCACGGTAATCAATAGTTGTTTACTTGGTCGTAGAGCCGATCAAACACGCCTACACATATGTAATGTAACTGGCCTGTGCATAGGCAGGTATTTGGGGGAGACTGTGCATTGCATGGCAGTACTGCGAAAGTTTAGCTATGCGAAGAAAACTGAAGTATGAATTAATTTTACTAAAAAATTTTTTTTGTTTTTTTTTTTTTTTTTTTTCGGGGGGGGGCAATATCGAGACCCAGATAACATCCTTAAACACAGCTTTATAGCGCTATAATGGAGTATGAACCGGCCTTTATGTCGCCTGATTGCTAAATACTCTTATGGAATTCTAAGCCTCATGTCAAAAGTCGAAAACCTCCTTAAACACACATATTTCTCAGGTTAGGAATCATGAATGTGTTTTCCTACTGGAAATGTGGATGCGCCATACTTAGAAAGATAATCCTATTGGCCCCGGCAGAATGCAAAGGTCTTCTTGCGGTCACCGGTGGGCTGAAGGTAAGAAACCTTGTTAACTGCTGGTACATACAGTATAATATTTCAAAGAAGAGTAGAACTGAGGTATCTCATAATTAATTGGGCAACGTGATGCCTATACTGATTACAAGAACCCTTTGGTTTTGAGGGTGGATATCAACGTTCATTTTGCGTGACTAGAGGTCGTATGGATAAACCTCTGACAGATACGACTATCTCATAAATGGGTAATATTGATAGATCTCAACAGTTGGAGTGCGGGATGCCCCCATTACTGCGTTTAATAATTCCAGTTTTGGTTTTTCGGAGGGGGTCAAAATGTCCATTTGAGACCAAAAGAGGTCTGACAGTGAATACCTAAGAAGTGTGAGAGATTTAATACGTTGCATATGTACGACCCATTGTGGCTTAAAAGAAATTCATTGCATTTGGAGGTGGACAAAGGGCATGTGAGGTGTGACCCATATAGGTCAAATTGTGAAATAATTCATATCAAGAAGATGTAACTTTTTAGAGGCATAAAACACTCACTACGGACAGAGCATTTTCTTTCGGCAAGGAATCACTGCAGGTTTTGAAATTGTCCTGGTTATTCACCTTTTGGAGATGCTTTTTCTTCGAATTTAGGGAAAGCTTCTCTTTCTGTTGTTGTAGTATAGTCACGGTGCATGTCCGTCCATTGGAAATACGGTAGGTCACGTAGACGCTAACTTAACTGTAGTGCTCGATATAATCTTGACGATATAATCTTAATATCTTGAATATTATTCACGTCACAAGGATTTTTCCAAGGGGGTTCGCTAAGCTGGATCAGAGAACTGGAAGAGGGATACCATCTTAAGCTCTACACATATATTTGCAAAGATGGCAAAGAAACGGGGAAGGGGACGGTGTCTCTAGGATCTAAACGATGATGGGCATCAAGTCTGATGCCTTGACACGGCAGGGAGAAGAAAGAAAAAAGAGGGAGAGAGAAGAGGGTTTTTTAAGAGCAGGGAGAAAGCAGAGAGTTACTTGGAAAGTTAATTGGGGCATAGGAATTATTTCTTTCACCAATTGCAACCCCATGTCATAGTTCATTTGGCAACAACTATATACAAAATTGAAGTATCACGCTTTGTGCCCATTATCTTTCTCGAAAATCTGGCTTATACGGCACATACCTAGCGCCCGCAGAACGCCAGAAACTTTAGAAACTCGTAGAAGGATTCCTATTTTAGAAAGGAAAAACAAACGTTTGTCTGGGAGGCCGGTGTAAAAGGAAATTGTGTCCTTCCTGGAAAATGTGTCCCACCAGACACATTTTCCAAAAAAATATGTCCCTCCGGACAATATTTCTCAGGAAATAGTGTCCACCCGTCACAGGAAAATGTGTCCTTGGGACACAATTTTACGAGGAAATAATGTCTGCATATAAGCAACAGGAAAATCTGTCCTTCGAAACGCGGTTACGGAGGAAGTCGCCTTGAACATGTATGGCCCTGGGGAGTTGGGAAGCGACTTTCCAACATTTTGTTTTTTATTGCGGGAGACCGAAAGTGAAACTTCCACGCGCCCGATGTCAAAGTGAAACTGAGGGAGGGACCGTAAGTTAACTTTGACATAAGTGGACTCGGCGAGAGTGTCAAAAGATATACTAGTACAAACTCAAGAATTATAAGTCCCAAACTTTGACCAAAAATGACTTAAAAGTACTTTCCAAGATTAAAGGCAAGGCCATTGTCCTTTGGATCAAATAATACTTTTGTCCGTGAGCACTTGTTTGGCACAAAAATTTCGCAATATTTGAAGGTCATGATGGGGTTTTTAGGTGGTTGTTGAGATCTGACATCATTTAGGCCTCAGGCGAACGGACACGATCACACATCTTTCCTTTCTTATAAAGTCTCTGGGTCACTACCATGGTGTCATACAAAGATGATTCAGTACCACACTGTTCCAAGGAGCTACTAATTTTTAAAAGGAGATTGCATAGTTCATTAACAAGTGCATCCTGGATCTGCTTTCCCCAAGTCCAGCCGTATTATACAATGGCTTTCTCCGTTCTCGAGACCGGCCTAGTCGAGGCCCAGAATCTGGGTACCGGGCCTCGTCATACAGGGGCGGGATCTAGGGTCTTTTCTGAGGTGGGGTCCAACATAAAAGGGCACATTTCATTTTTTTAAAATTTTGGTTCCCATAAACGTCAGTGATTATACAATTTACGGCCATTGACAAAGAAAGGATAAACCAAGAGACATGCAAACCCTGGATTCAAAACCGGGGATCTAAACGGTGAAAATGCAAAGCGCGCGAAGGCGCCGCGAAATTTTTTGGGGTAAGCCTACACTTGTTAAGGAATTTGTACTAATTTAAAGCTTATATAGAACAATTGTCCAGACAGTTAGGCCCTATCGGGCATAACTTTTATTGTTACTTCCCTCCTCGAGTCACTAGCCGTACCGTACGGACAGACACAAACGTGAAACGTTAACCAGGTTTAAAGAAAATGCGATTCAATTTTCCGACATTTTCATAAAGCCATGTGTCTCTACTTGAAAAGGTGGAAACGGGTTTGTCCTATATTAGGCTAAAAGTATAACGGACACTGAGGAAAAGTGGGACAAAAGAGCGTACCGAAAATTGTTGGGTTTTATCCCAGAAATTACCCTTATGAAAGCCAAAATAAGTAAATCGACTATGTGTGGCGGCAGAATTTCCATAACAGGAGGCCGGGCGATGTCAGCAACCCCTAATAGTTCCGACATTCCCTATTTCGAGGGGATGATGACGACGGGCAAATGGAGGAGCCTCATTATCCCTGCCATTGCAGGCATATTTTGCATCATATCACTTAAATACTTCAAGATGCGAGAGTTGCGCACTGAGAGTGTTCTTGAAATCTGGATCGTGAAATTGAAAAGCACGCGAAGCGGGGGGGAATATGTTTGATAGGCTAACACCTAAAACATATGACGAAACGAAAAAAGAACTGTGGGCTTGTCGACCGTATCGGGTGTAACATACATTTGTATCGAAACCACATGGGGACTACAAGATGAAATAGAAAAATTTGCTCCGTTAGTCGCAACCAACTGGACTCTACCGCATGACAAACACAAAAAGAGGACACCAACTAGGCTTTGCGATATGGGATGAAAGTTGACGAACTTTACATTAACTATGTACTCTGCCGATATGTTACTTGGTAAGGTGGAAAGGACTTGTGCTATCCTGCTTTGCAGGAATGGAAACATTGAAGAAAATAGAGTGACTCTACAGCGCGCGTAGCGCGCCGAAAATTTTGGGTTCTTATTAGAGAAATTATCCTCTTGAGGGCAAAAAACAGGTAAGCCGTCGGGGCGACTAGTTGTCGTCGGGGACTGCATACTTTCGACTAGGACTCCCCGACAAACCTGTATAACTTCCCCGATAGTTGGCCAGCCTTCCCCGACGGGGGCATGAACCTTTCCCTCACCTGGCGCCACCGCTATCTCGACTGGCGGAGGGGGTTAAAATACTGTATGTTGTGTTCCCTATATAGTTGCGGCGCGACTGTCAAAAATACTCTGTCAGAACAGATGACTGAAGTCGAATGTTTGCTTTTTTATTTGCGACAGCAGACCGGTCATCGGTCCAAAGACGTCAAAAAAATTGAACCGACTAACATTGCGTTATTTGACCTGGTGGTGATTTTATATAGTATTTTTAAAATGAAACAAAAGCCGATTCGTCCATTGCGACTTCTGGTCAACTCTTGGCTGTGGGCTTTTAACTAAGATTGGCTTTTTATTCCCATCACTAGGGCAACACTTAGTAATTCCAGACCATGAATATCATATCGTGTTCATGAGAGGAGGGATACTAGCGGGTAGAGGGAAGGTTTCGTAGATGTAGCGTTTAGGGAGTGTGATCAGATCATTATTTTGTTAGACCAAAAGACTAGTAGTGACCTTTTGGAATCAATATTAGAACTCAGTAGTAATACGTTGCATAAAGCGCTAGCTAGTGAGTATGACGTAATATCTACTGTACGCGTTTTACTGTATTACTTTGAAAGCCCAAGCACGCCACACGTGGTTCCAAGCGAAAAGTGATTAGAATGCCTGACTGTCACGCAGGCAGTGAGAATTAGAGTTAGATGAGGTTTTACGGCTCAGTTTCTAACCAACTGGTTTAAGTCGGGCCGGCCGCGGCCTTTTTTGCAGTTGTGGCTCACTGGCATGTTTTTCCCTACTCCATTGCAATCAGTAAGACATACTGTAGTCACATTCTCTGTAAAACGATTGCGCTGTTCGTGTTTCAGGGCGGGCAATATAGGCCACCATAGTCAAATATATTGCTGAAAGTTTCTGCGATACATAGCTAGACTTTTGCGGGTGGATTGATCGATATTGGATGGGGGTAACCAAAATCTCCTCGGAACTGCACAACTGTCATTACCTGTCAAACTGTCGTGGTTTTTTTTTATCTTTTTTTTAGGCTAGTGTGAAAAAAAAAAATTTTGAAAAAGGGCAAATTGGGAAATTTGAGGGGGGGTCCGGACGTCGGCGACCCCCCCCTCTGGATCCGCCACTGTCATAGGCAGTGGCGTATCCAGCGGGGAGTGCAGCGGGCCATGCCCCCCCCCCCATTGAAAAATGAGGAAAAATAAATTAAAATAGGTAGGCGGTAGCATTATCTGATACTACGTAGGCAGTCCCTTTTTTCAAAAGTTTTGAAGTAATGCGTTCTTAACGGACATTCTGTCTTGTAATTAGACAGGTAGCATCTTTGTGCTGTGGAGTGGGGTTAAAGACCGCAGATACTTTGAAGTATACTGCTCTGTTAGGTTTCTGAAACCTTTTAACCTTTTCGTTCGCTTGGTAGCCTCACTTGTGTGCAAAGGTCCCAGCAGGTTTACTAGTTGGGCCAAGCACGCAGTGGAGTCCCCAGACTTTTCGAAGAGGGGAATTTCTTAGGGTTCAAGCAGTTCCGTCTCAGCAAAAACGGACACCCCATAAAATGGAAGGACTGCGAGGCTCCTCTGGAGGCGGCTCGGAAGTGTGACGGGCAGTGCTCCCGCTGTAAGGCGTTGGGGCCCGGGTGGTCCCACTGTAAGGACGGCCTAGTGGGTCCAGGTGACAAAGC
>JAIZAY010001983.1:0-12130 GCA_029531755.1 Holothuria leucospilota | reverse complement strand
CAGTTGCAGCCCGGGGGCTTGGGTCTTTGAAAAGGAATTTAGAGTTTTTTAAGTAACGAAATTGTACAAATCGGTAATAAGCAAGTTGGTAGACCCCACACTCGACTATCAGCCCAGGCTTGGAGTCCCTTCTATGAAAAGGAACAAGCTTCTTTTAGCAAGTTCAGAGGAGAGCCACTCGCCTTATACCCGAGGTGAGACCCTACCTTATCATTTAGACTTAAGCTCTTGGGCTTACCACCCTGGAGTTGAGCAGGATTAGGGGGGACATGCTTCGGTTACAAATTTTCTCTCTGCAGGAATCCTTTGTCCTCTGCAATTATTAAAGGTTCAAATGTAATTCTCGGGTTCGAGGCCATTGTAAGAAGCTATTAGAATTTTGCAAGGCTCGACATTAGGAGCTTTCAGCTTTTCCTCATAGATTTGTTAACGCGTGGAATAGTCTGCCTGAGTGGGTAGTTAACTCCACATTGTGGCACTGCCTTTAAGGTTAACATTGACAAGTTCTTCCACAGTGGGTAGAATCTAATTGTGACGGGCTCGTTTTGGTGTTGGTTGGTTTCTTTGTTTTCAGTTAAGGTTTGTATGGACTTCAGGGCATCTTATGGGGCCTTAGCCTCCTTTGCCCCTTTAACCTGTTATGTTAGTTATTAGAGAAAAGCTTCACCCGAAAACCTTTTTCTCGGGTATATTGGCTACAATGTCCTGTTCAATTCTAGCGCAATGTTTAATTTCCCTTTAAAGGACAAAGGCAAATGTCTCACTGCCAATTATACAAATGCATTCACCCACCATTTAACTTGCATAATGGTAACTGTAGGTTTACAGTGTACCTGTGTGCAATATTGTGTCCTGAAACATTATGGCAGATGGTGATTTGTATGTAAAGAAAAACTAAGAGGAAATAACTGTTTTTCAAAGAGCTTAAGGGTTGTCAGTAATGCCACTGTCAGTATTCTTGTCCTGACGATACAGAATGTTTTACCATGGACTTTACATAAGTGTAGTAGCCGGGGGAGCTAGGTTTGGGGGTGCTTTAGCCCCTGGGGCTTGGAGAGACCATATTACTTATTGGTAGTAAAAAAAATTAGGAAATTCTTTGCAGCAGATTTTTCTCATGCCAAAAAGCTATTTCCCCCCCCCCCCAAGAAAAAAATTGCCTGTTAAAAACCTTTATGGTCAGTGATCCTCTGTTCTTTCAAAATATTACAATAATTCCCTTGAGACACCCATGTAGTACATAGGAATCAGAAAATTATCACAGCTTCACACTTAACATTACAGTAGGTACTGTAGATGCACACAGATAGGGATCTCTGAGTTTCCCAATTTAATTGGCACTATTGCTCCTGTAAAGAAAAATTTATGATTCATATCAAATTATGGCTGTCCATTTTTGAATCATTGCTTGACTTGTGACAAGGTGATAGTCCGGTTTGTATTTTTTATTGGAATTTTTCAACAATTTTGATTCAAAGCATTAAAAAGAAAGTATTTTGCCTTATGAACATATTTTGGTGGATTTTATGACTGTGTTGCCAGTCGGGTGGTTTGTAAGTGGTAGCACAGAGGTTACCCACAAGCTGAGATGTAAAGATCTTACTTTGAGAATGACTTGATTCTACGTATGGACAGGCTTTTGAATAAATGGTATAAGGGAGGTTGGATCGATGTTTAATAGTCCTGTGCAAAATACTCATAGGCATAAGCAGTTTTATAGGAAGCTTTTTTAGGGGTGAGGGTGTAAATATGCTTTGATAGACAAGACTCAAAGAAGAGGATACCCAGTCTGAGATGTTTTTGTTTTGACTTCTGTATTCGAGTGCCCTGGTCACTCAGGGTCACTCACCTGCTGTGGACATATAGTACAATGGATGGCTATGTTTGACCTATAAATAGAGATGTGTAAACATGAGAGGGGAAGTGGTGTTTAATTAGTAGGACTAGGAAGTAGATTCCATAACAGGATGTTGTCACTTAAGATTAGGGATCGGCAATTAAGTCTAGATAGACTGGCCTCAAATGCGTACATAATGTTACTCTCGATTCTCCCTTTTTGCTAAATGTGTGATGGGAACATAAAATGCGTAGGTGGGCATGGTAGTGGTTACGGGTTGTGTGTTCTGTAAAGCTGTAGGGGTGTAATTTAAATTTCTCGGACCCTAGGGATTTGATTATAACTTCAGCTAAACAATCTGTTATCAATACATGTTAAATATAAAATCAGTGAAGAACCTCAACTTCTACATCTACACACTAAGTTCTAATGGTCACACACACACACACATGACTTCAACTATTTTACGATTCTTAAGTTGAAACTGTTTTGCATGCTTACATTACGGTAGGTACCATATAAATATGCCGATGTGGTGGGAGGTTTTGGGCTTACACTCCGTCGTAAGTTGTCATTGTCTGGAGTCAGGTTGGGGATTATCTGCGTCAGTGTTTGTGTTTGTGGACTTTACAACAACCGGGCTTCGTCTGTGTCTGTTAAATGTCTCTCTGTGTGTTGTTGTGCAGATGTCGTCTATTTTACGTCGATACCGTACTCCGTTTTGTGTTGGTTCTCTAATCTCATATGCATCTAGGTTTGGTCAGCTTTGGACTCTCTCCACACGTACTATGTTTGTCTGCTACGCGAGGAGTGGGCCAACCTTTGTCAGTTTGCTACACGCGGACATTGTCTCCAGCTTCTTGTTCAGATAGTTACTTTGTTTGTCTGTCGTAATAGGATTTCTGTGTTTGTCGTTTATCAAGTCAAAACTGTTTGGTCACTGCGTTCTGGTTTCACAATTTTGGGGTCTAAAGTAATTGTTCATGTGGTTTTGGAAGTAATGTCTTTGTCCTTCTTCCAAAATAAACGTTGAACCGGTGAACCTAGGATGTCATGCTCTAGGCGTATTTCTATAATCAAGTAGGAGCTAAATATGGATTCTTGGCCACTTTCTTAAGCCTTAGTCAACAAACTCTTTGCAATTTGAACTCCTTTCTCGGCCATGCCATTAGACTGTGGATAGGTATTGACTGGAAGTAATATGTTGCAATTGATACAATTTAGAAAACTCGTCAAACTATGTACACTTTTGAACTGAGGTCCGTTGTCCGTAAATTAAAGACATCTGGAATACCATGACGTGCAATTGTAATTTGCAATGCGTACTTATTGTTTCATTCTTAGTATTTGGTAAATGAGAAAATTTCCAAAATAACCTGAATATAATAATCAATTTTAAAATGAGGATAGTCACTTTCTATTCCACTCATCAAAAGATGTCTGGCACCCATTTTTTCCCAGGGTCTTTGAGGGATATCATGGGACTGGCATAGGCATCTCTCTGATTTTGCCTCCTATTGCGTATTACACAAATAGAACACTTGGAAAAGTTAATCTTTCGATCTCAGCATTCATTTTGAAGGCCCAAAACATTACGTCCCTAGCCCTTCGTTTACATTTTCTACCCTCAAGGTGAGCATTGTGAACCTGACGTAAAAATGCTTTGATCCTCATCTTTGCTGGATCAGTAACTTGTCACCTCTAAAGAGTTAAACCGTCACTTAAATTGATCTCATGTCTATTAATTCCAGTTAGGGTTTGCACTAACAGGTTACGTCTGCCCTTGAATTAGGCCACCCTTCCCTGGTAAGCTCTTTCAGCTCCTTCATGGCTTCATCATTACCTAGAAGCATTGAATCATTTCAGTCAGTTTTTGTTTTTGATATCGCAACATTGCAAAGATGAGCCTACCTCAAACTCTTTTTCACCTAAGTTATCAGCTTCCTTGTTGTTGTAAAACTTGCCTCTCGATAAAGTATCTGCAATGTATAAACTCTGCTCCAGGGGTCGATACTTAACCACGTAACGCATACCTTTTGTTTTTATTTTTTTTTTTTTTACTTTCATGTAACAGCTGTTGCAGTCTATGAGTTGCTGGACATAAAGGTTTTCTGAAAAATAGCTTCTAACGTTTGTGATCCGTCGCTACAATTAATTAATCTTTGACCATATTAAATATTCATTGAAAACATTCACAACTCAAAACTTATGGCAAGCATTTTCTTTCTCGATCTGCGCATAATTTTTTCGTTTGACTTTTGTCAATGAACTTAGAAGCATATGCAACTGGTTGCACCATCCTGGAGAATCACAGCCTCCACTTCCATGGCCTGCTTGGGAATCAAACAGATAAGGTAACTTCCTTTATTAACATCAAATTTTAAAATTTGAGAACAGGGGCTTGTGTTATCTTTGCTTTCAACTTTTTCCAAAAGCTTGCTTGTTGGGATTCTCCCCATTTCCTCAATGTTACCCCTTTCTCGAGTAGCGCCCTTAAGGGTGCTCTCTCTGTTGATAAAATTTGGAAAATAAATTTTGGCGAGGTAGTTCATAAACACCCATGAATCTCTGGCGACTGTCTTGGCTTTTCTGGGGGACTCATTTCTTTAACTGACTCTCGACTTTCTCAGGGTTCAGCTTAGCTTTAAGCCCATTTTTCACCTAAACATGGCCTAGATATGAAATATTTCAGATTTTTCTTAATTCACACTTAACTCTTGTTTAGTTTAACTCTCCTAAGTCTGCTTTCTTTCCAGTACCTTGCCGTTAATCCTTTGGTCGTGTTTCAGCGACTGTTTCTGCCAGCCAAACTAGAAATGTCGTCTGCTACGATTGTTTTTCAACTCCATCGGAGACCTTCGTAAACCTTCGGACTCATAGCAATCTTGGAAAACTTCTGATGCTGAACAAGACTGCCCAATATGGTAGTCTATTTGAACTTGGTACCGTCCACATGGGGTATTACAGGTGCATTAAACTTAGCGCTTTCTCCTCATCTCGTTTAATGTGTTGCCAAGAATCCTGAACTTGCATTCTAGCTTGGAAAAAATCCCTTAGCGTTAGGCAAAATCCGCTATGACTTCTTCATAGTACGCAGGGGAAATTTTCCCTTTTGAGTGCTCTGTCCAAATCCTTGTGGATCAAGGACAACATACGCGTTTTGTTTGGGTTAATAACAGTTTACCATACTATTTACCCATTACTGTGCTTCATGAACTCTCTCAAATCACTTTCAAGGATTCCATTCGCTCCAAGCTCTTTAAACGAAACACGCTCGCGAAGTTTAACTGGTTAATTTTCTTGCGTGGGTGGAATGACTGCTGCGAAATTAGGATCGACAGTTATATTGATGCTTCGACTCCGGTAATTTTCCAAGGTCCTTTGAAAAACATCTTTGAACATTCCTCCATGAGGTCGTCATTATCTGATTCCTTGGCTCGTTTGTGGAAAAACTCGCTGAATTTAGATTCAGGTCCGTAGAACTATAATTCCAAGGTAAACATTGTTGATGTGCCTTCCACCACTTGAACATTAGATCACATGAAAGCGGTTCTTTTTATGGTCACATAGTAAATTTAATATTTTCAGAGGGGGTTTAACTTTGACCCTCCCATAGCCCACTAGCTTCGTTGTCGCTTTTACTGAGTGGTTCCTTTGTCACCCTTACGAATATGTCTCTGCATTCCATAAACGTTGCATTCAGCTCCAGTGTCTTTTGTAAAAGTTACTGGCTTAGCCTCAACTTGCAATTTTAATTTCCCCACTTTGTTTCAGATTTGGCGGGGTGAATCTTTCTTTTGTCACTCCAATGAATAATTCATTGTCCTTATCTAGAGTCTTCTGACTGTTGCGCTTGAACGGTTCTTACGTCTCTTTGGCTTGTTCTTTTTGCCGTTGTTTTTGGGTGTCACTTCTGCAGACACTAGCAAAGTGGTTTACTTTTTTCCACATTTGCTACAATTTTTGTCCTTTTAGCTGGACAGTAAATGTTTTGGCGTCCCTTCTTTACCACATTTGAAACCCTTTCATTTTTTTTTGTGATTTTCTGCTTAGAAGATGAAATTTCTTACAGCATGCAAGCTCCTTTCAGTGTCTACCGTACTGAAAGATTTACATCTAATGGTGAGCTGTTGCTTCACTGGCCGCGACAAAATGTCAATTGCTTCTTGAGAGAAAGATCTTCTTCTCTTAATAGGCGTCGCCGAATCTGGTCGTTGTTGGACCCCACACGACAAATTCTATCCCTGGTAAGAATAATAGATGGCGCCATCTTGCCAAAGTCCGCAAATGCTCGCGAAGGAACGTGGGTAGGTCGTGTAGTATTAGGCTTTCTTGCCTCAGGGGGCGGTGGGGGTACTCATGAGCGTGGTGCGTAATAAGGCTCCATTTACGAATTCTGGTTATCGAGATGTTGGTCTGCTAGTGTTCAAGTATATGTCTTTCCCAAGTGAATATTTTTTCTTGGCGGCTATTGTTGTCAAGGGTTCACCACAGGAGTGTGTATTTCCTCATGACTTTGTCTAGTTTCTTTTCACATCTCCAGCATTTTCCCATTGGAAGAGAATTGTATATTTCTCAAATCGATACAGGATGTTGTGCGTTCGCTCGGGGAGGGGTTCCTGTAGCATATGCGTAGTGTCATATCGGTGGAGCAAGGCGTTACCATTGCGTCTCGGTTGCTATCGATAGCCCACTGGCGGCTAGGTAGAGGTTGGTAGGAACTTTTGTTTCCATTTTCGCCAGTTTTTCGCATAACTTACCTCAAGGCTTAAACTAACACACATGGTTGTGCTTAGTTGATCCATTTGTGCAAATTTAACAATTATTTTGCCAAAAAAACTTTGAAAAGCGTGATCCTGTGTGTGGAGTGGTGTAAGGCAATAAGAGTGCTATACATACACCACGACTCAAAGAGGGAGGCATACACAGCTGAGATTGTTTATGTGTTTTACTTCTGTATTCAGAGTGCCTGGTCACTCAGGGTCCACTGTGTGAAGAGGAGGGGGGAGGGAGGAAGAGGGGAGGAACACTGCCGTGGACCATATAGTAGCATGGATTGCTATGTTTGACCTATAAATGACAGAGTTAGTGATTAGAAGCGGTGGAGATGGGAGGTAGGTAATGAGTTGTGGAGAGGGTGTGGATGAGTGGTACTAGGACAGTAATTCCAATAGTACAGGATGTGGTCACTTAATGATTAGGATGGCATTAAGTCTAGATGAAGGAGTGGACTGTTGGCGTGGCGAGGGAAGACATGTTGGCGGGTGACTGCGAATGAGATGAGGTTGTACGGAGGAGAATAGTACAAGGGGTGCTGTGCGTATGGCCGGAAAATGTAATTATCAATATTGGCACTAGGTGTCTCAGGAATTTGGAGTGATAAACACAATTCCCTCTCCAAAATGTTTGAGTGAGGGCGGGAAGGTTGGTGGAGTGGGTTCTCTGTAAGAGGTGCTAGTGCTGCAACTGATGGAGGAGTGGTGTGTGGTTATAGTAACAGTTGACAGATTAGTCAGAATGTATAGGAGTGGGTTTTGAATGTAGTAGAATGGGTGTACACTCAACAGGTGCAAGGATTTCATACACACAGTCAGGAGGTTAGACGTAAGAGAGGGTCACGTTATGGAAGGGGAATAGAGTGAGGTAGGATGGTGGTAATAATTGCCGGAGGGTCTAGATAGTGCTGAGGAGGGAAAAAAAAAAGGTGGACAGTATATGCCCGAGTGCGGCGATAAATGGTAGCAGCACTACTGCTAGGGTGGGTGAGTGGGGGGAGGGAGGGGTGGGATACTCTATCAGTGGGAGTTCTGAGGGAAGGAAGGGGAGGGTTACTACATTCAGTGGCTTTTTAAAGTATTTTTCCTGTATAAAGAATTTGATATTTTATATGAAAAAAGAATGGGTTATAATTTCACAAATTGTACAAAATGTTAGCGCCATTTTGTCCTTGAAAAGTGGGGTCTGACATTGAAGGCATACTTTAGCCTGTATGACTGAGGTAGCTAGATGTATAAGCTCCCCTACACCCTGCTTCCGATATGCATGGTCTCAGGAACTATAATCAACAGTACCTTACCTGAAATCTTGCAACAAAGTACTGTAAGGTTATGGTTTTCATATACTTAAAACAAGAAAGAAGCCCTTACAGTACTTTAGGATGCTGGTTGGAGTGGTGGACCAGTTGTATAGGGTTAACCCTATCTACCTAAGTTACTGCACCTCTCAACCTCTCAGCGTTGAGAGGTTGAGAGGTGCAGTAACTTAGGTAGGTAGGGATGATTAGGGTTATTGGTAGGTGGGTGAGGGGATGAGGATGGAAATTATGAAAAATCATGAAAAATTGGCATACCAGAAAGTGATGAAAGTCTAGTAACTTTGATATTGAAAAGGTTTGAGCTTCTCATCTAACAAAATTATACAGGCTACTGGGCATGGGCACTGCATGGCATTGAACAATGAAATATATTAAGTGTAAATGATGATAACATTTTTCAGTGAAGTAAGAAGACCTGGTTTATAAAGAGAAAATTCATGATTTATCAGATAGGAAAGTAAAATAGAAAATGGGCAAAAATATAAAAAAAATAAATATATAAATATAAAAATAAAAAAAAATAAAACGTTAGTAGAAAAAAAGGAAAAATTCAATAATGGTTAACCAGGTCAAATGATGGTGAAATGTACATGTCTTCGTGACCTTAAATGCAGTATATTGAATTTTCTTTCTCTGACAGACTGAATCCACACAGGGCTAATAAAGACTTGAAGGAGGCATTCAACTATGTGCCACATGAAGTGGAGCAGGTATGTTATGGGAATTATGGTGCTACTGTGCTACAGCTTGACTTCATGGTGTTTGCAGATGCTGCTTTTATATTTTTAATATCACATTACATTTTGTGACTTGTTTTGAAATGTTTGCCACATGATTTAAAAGATCAGGCCATATGACATAAATTTCCTGTAAGACACTGTAAGAAGGGGTAGGTTCAAACTGGTGTCCTAGTTTCGTAGGGCTCAACAGGTAGGGAATTCAGGTTGGGGGAAGGGAACATCTCCCCCCCCCCCCAAAAAAAAAAAAAAAAAAAACTCTTTGATTGTTGAGGACAAATTTGACATCATTCTCCTGCACTATTTTTCATGTTCCAACATCATTATGTCTCCCACCCCCATTCCACCCCCTCCCCCACTTTTTGATTGGCATTGATGCTAATGATTGCTTTTACTTTCTTTAATTACCCACTACACTTTCCTGTTTTTCTGAAAGGGTGTCTGATGGAGTGCCTTTGACCATTGTAAATGGTATAGTTGTGGGCCGACCTTCATGATACATCCAGGTTTTAATTTCTAACACTACCTTTCATTATAAAAAACAAAAACCAAGAAAATTGGTACTGATGTAGGAAATGATGGAAACCATATTGTAACATTTAGTGCCTTAGATGCTGAAATACGGTTAGCAAAAACTTTTGAAAGGGTAAGGGGCAGGGATGTAGCTAGCCAAATTTGAGTGCCAGGTAAAAGTCTGATCTGGGGAAAGCACCTCACCCCACTCCATGGCATCTACCCCATTTTCCAGCCATTAAATTTTCATTTTTCCCTCATTTTACTTAGAGAGTAAATTTGGGGTTAGTTTTAGGTCTCCATGGGCAGATTTGTGGTAGGCGGGGAGATGTGTGTTTGCCTGAAGTGCCAGGTGGAAATATAGAGTGCTGGCCCGGGTGTGGCCGCCCAGCACCACCCACCGTAGCTACATCCCTGGTAAGGGGTGTATCACTCCCTTTCTAGCCCTGCTCAAGAAAAGCAGTCCTTCTGCATTGATGTGCATACAGCCGTCTTCAGACTCTGTGGGGATCTGGCTGCTCATACAACTGCAGGGAATCACGGTAATGTAAGATTCTGGTCAGCTTGAATTATTTTGTAATGTTTGCATCATAATTAAAATAATTTTAATTAATGAATTGCTTAGTTCATGCAGAATATCTCCTTGATTTAGGCCTAATATGCATTATTTAGATATTTACTTGTTACTTGAGATACTTGGAAGAAAATCAGGAAAATTGTAAGATTTTAGTGTTTTAAAACGAGGTCAAGTGACAGCTGATACAGTTTAGGCAGAATCAGCCATAATGCATGCATGTAAGTGAACAATTTCTCCATTCAGCTGCAATATTACTGCGTCATACTAAACAAATGGCCTTGAAGACTCTCAAAAAAACTGCTCGCATGTACAGACTTTTTATACAGTAGTGTTTTGATTGGTTTTATGGTGTAGCAAACCTCAAGAAAGCATACATGAATGCTTCATAATAAATTTACTTTTCAGAGAAAAAATAACTCAGTCAGTCATTATTCTCCTCTCCTAAAACTGTGTGGGAACTGGGAAAACCATAGGTGTCTTTCTGACAGCAATTTCTGACTTACAGTAGATTTATATATACTGGACCCACTGATACATCTTGTCAGATTATAGCCCATCAATGTGTCTCTCTATATCATTAGGTTATAGGTGTGGTTTATGATTTACACCTTTAATTCCAATAATGACATTTTATAAATGTGTGGTATGCTATAAGGAAAAACATGTGTGTCAAGGTACAGTGTGACACTGAGTTGATGGCAACATTTCAAACTACTGTACATGTCCAGGGAAACTTTCACTGTGAAGAAATACATATGGCCTTTACATGGTCTTTCAAGTTCCCTGCTATACTTCTGCAGGTGATCCTACCTGAACGTATACAGTATGAGGGCCAGACTCAGGCACGTAGGCACGTGGGGGGGGGGGGGAAACAGGGGGCATGTGTTCCCGAAAATTTTTCAACAAAAGGTCATGCAGCAGGAAAAATTTATTACGAGACCAGCATTCTTGGAAGACAAATAGAATCCTTGAAATAGGCAAATATTTTAAGGGGGTCACCCCTTCCCTTAGACCCTCCCTCGGGCCAGGGACACTCCGGCATCGATGTGCCCCCCAAATAGGTTAATCTGGCTACAAGGCCTGGCCAGACTGCATGCTGTTGCAGCATGCAGAGACATCAACTGAGGCCACCCCACATACTCTTTTAATTCTTTTGAGCTGTAAAGAAGAAACTTCAACAACATTACAGAACCAGTTTCTTTGAGGCCTTTAAACCTTGTCAAAACCAGTTTTTTTTTCCTCCATTTATTATTTATCTCATTTTTTTGTCTTCAACGGTATATACAAGTCAATCATGTCATAACAGAATACCTTTTCAAGGTTCATTATAATCATCAATCTGTAAGTAAATGATACAGGGTAAAATTTAAAACATGTAAAGAAATACTAATTAAACAAATCATGACAATTACAGAAGGCATCTTGATACTTTTGAACTCTTTTTTTGAACTGAGGAACAAAGGGCGTTTCTTAGACTCTGTGTATAGTACTTTTCAAAACTTGTAAAGTAAAACTTAAAACTTGTTGATAAAATTCACTTATCTTTGGTGCAAGCAGGACTCAGTTTTTTTCAGAAAATTATAAAACTTAGCGTGTGAGAATTAAGAAATTAATAGGGGTGGCTTACAGAACACAAACTGTCTATAATCTAATATACGTCCCAAGGTATTAAATATCTTGATCTCTTAGAAAATGTGAATTGATTCCCCAAAAATTTCTGTTCCATATCTAAAATAAAGTTAGAAGTAACATCACATTCCCAAAAAAGATGATCAATGGTTTCCTTGTGTCAAAACCAGTTACTGTAAATATGAGGTTTATCAGCATTTGTAAACAGATGCCACTATTGAAGGATACCTTCAGAAGGCTTCCCACCCCTCCCCTCAAATCCTTGGCAAAATGGCCCACCCTCTTTAAAATACCTTGCAAATTTAGTCCCCGTGCTAGACAATTTTCTTATCATGGAAAGTTTGTCATGGATTTCCTAGTAATCATATTCCACAGTCCTGCTGATATTAAATTTTTTTTAATAATTTTCCATTTAGAAAGATCTTAGATGATTTTGCAAAGTTTCTACAGGTTGTGCAGTGTGAAGCCATTTGTTATAAAATTGATACTGTAGGCAAAGGTGCTTATCAAAAATAGAGTCCTTTGAAAGAAAAATAACCAGAATGCGGTAACATACTGTATGTACACCAGTGACTTTCCTTCAGGTAACCACTGAAAAGAATGATTACCTTTTGACAGTTTTAGTAAAACACCTTCCCTTTGGTAGGAAGGAAGATTTATCACTCTCATACAGTATCAATACAATATTACATCCTTTAGTAGTTTTTCAAAGGATAAAATGAACCCAAAGTACAGTATGCTGA
>JAIZAY010002004.1:0-12027 GCA_029531755.1 Holothuria leucospilota | reverse complement strand
CAGCAAAGGCCTAACTTAGAAGTGCCCGGCAGTAAAACCCCCCCCCCGAAAAATTTGATTTTCCGTTGTCCACCCTTTTTAGAATTTACGTTTTTACATTTTTGCCCGTGTGCTTCCCAAAAATGTATTTTACTGAAATGTTTTTTGGGTCCGACCTAGGCCCGATAAAATGCCCAAACAGGGGCCTTTATAAACTTACTATATTCAAATGAGTAGACATCGTCTGGGCTGGAGATGGATTCTAAGCCAAAAAAAAGGTTAAAAGGCTTACTTACTGTACACTTATATACTTTCCCCTTGGGCTTTTGTCCCAGATGCAACATAGGGGTACTGAGTATGATCATGTGCCTCGATAAAGCCTTTTCGGGGATATTATTTATTTTTTCCAAAAGTAACAGGGTGACATGTAATATCATGTTGAACATAGGGTATCTACCTACCAACCCTGCGGCCATTTTTCCCCTTTGTCAATTCCTCCCCCCTGACATGTGGGTAAGGGAATATCACTTGCTTTTACAGATTTTAGGTAAAAAACCTGTTGAAGTCAAATTTGATTTATACGTTTAAAATAATTGTTCAACTGTCATTTTGATTTGGAAGTTTTGCAGTGATCTGTCAGTCTGTGGTGTCGCTTATTGCATGTGATGGTTTTCTTTTTATCAGATGATTCTTTAAATGTTCAGAAGAACTTTTTTAGTGAATGGGGTATGGTTATACCTTTTTAAATTTCCCGTTACCTCATCATCATGAACAAGATAATTAAATAAAAAAGCTCAATTTGTTTACATCATAGAGAGTATGGAAAAATTACATTCTTTAAAACTTCTTTTATGTATACTGGGGTACCCGATCTCATAAGGAAAATTGTACCTTAAAATTTAAAACTTTCAAAATCAATAAACTTCGCTGGAATTTTGTTGTATGTCTTTCCTGTTGTGCATATTTTGGTGTTGTTTGGTTCGGGAATCCGCAAAAATGGTTTGAAAAGAAGGTTTGGGAGTACATGCAAAAAATGCCCCATGAGTTTTTTTTTTTTATCAATTGTACAAAAAACAGGAAATAAAATGCTGTAAATCTACATTTAAAAACTTTTTTACAAAATCATGGGAAAAAATGTTTTTTTTCTATCAAAAAATTTTTAAACAGAGCTTCATCAAAAACATTTTGGTCAGCATTTTTTGTAATTTTTTTTTTCAAATTTTAGTTCATACTTATTCAAAACTTGAAAATTTGGCCTGAGTAACATTTTTTTTTCTTTGGGGCTCAAAATAATAAGGAATAAAAGTTTTTTTTTTTTGAAAATGCAATGCAGGGCTTGCTTTCTTGCAATAAATCACGCCCTTTACGCTGCACTGGCGTTTAGAATGCGTGATCGCCTGATACTGATCGACTCATGATTACTGACTTAATAGAATGCCTTACACTGAAACCTGCTGGGTTTTTGGGGACTCTTATATCATTACAGGGTTCACTCATCCCTCAACATGGTATATTGTACTTTTTGGGGGAAATGGAAATTTACATTTTTATTAACCGAGTAGTAAAAATTCCACTATGCATTCCTTTGAAGCCCACTGATTAGGAAAATTTTCCTGTGTATCAGTGAAAAGTAGATGGGGTATCCCTAACACTCAGACCAAAGGAATGTTTTCCCTTGGAACTCATTGAGCACTGGGGGGACAAGTGGCTCAATTACCAAAATCTTTTTTGTATAACGGAAAAACCAAAAAGCTAGAAACCTTTTTCCTTAAATTTTTTACAATTAATAAATTCCCTTTTTTGTGGGAAAAACTCCTGGTTGGGCAGGGTTTTTGATGCTTCCCGGAAAAAAATATTTTTGTAAGGTTCCTCAAACCCCTTTTTTTTCTTTTTTTTTGTAAGTAAAAACCCGGAAAATCAATTTTAAACCCTTTTACATTTATCAATTTGAAATGTTTTTTTTAATCTTTATCAGACCTTCAACCCATGCAGATTGAAAATTTTTTTCTTTAAGTAAGTATGGTATGAAATGGCAAGTAAAAAGTTTGAATTTAAAAATGGGTTTTTTTTTTTTTTTTAGAAAACAATATTTTTTTTTTTTTTGCCAAATTTTTGTAAATTTTCACTTTTATTTTGTAATATTGTTTGACGGAAAAACATGATTTTCTGTCAAGGGTGGGAAAGGGGGTTTTCCCACCTTTCCAAAGGATAAATCCCCCTTTTATTTCCATAAAATTAAAAAAAATGACCCAAAATTTTAAAACTGTTGAATTTTCCCTTTTTTCATTTGTGTAAAAGTTTTCTAAAATAAAAACCAAAATAGCATTTTTTTTTTTTTTGGAAAATTTAAAAGGAGGGGTTTACCCCCCCCTAAAAGGGGGGGAAAAAATCCCCCCTTTTCCTCCTTGACAAAAACCCTCCACTTTCTTCTTATCAAAATTTAAAGTACATTGAAATCGACTTTCAAAAATGAGAAAAATATTTTTTTTCTCCAAAAAAAAAATAGATTCCTTAAAAGTCTTTTCCCAAATTTTTCCCATGTCCATTTATAACATCTTAATCTGGAAAAAAACTGTGGTTTCCTTTGGGCATGGTTAAAGAGCTTGAAAAAAGATTAAAACATTAAAAAGGAAGATTTTTTAATGTTTGTTAAATTGACTTTTGTTCATTTATAACATAAAAAAAAAGTATTTAAATGATTTTTTTAAAGAACCCTTGACAAAATTTTTATTTGGAAGTTTAAATTTTGCCCCTTGGGGAATTTTTTACTAAAAAAAAGGGCCAATTTTATTCCAATTTAAATTTAGGAAAGATTTTCCCCCCCTTTGTACTTTTAAGGTACAAAAGTTAAAAATTTTGTTCCGAAAAAAATTAGTTTTTGTCCCTTAATTTCTAAACTTAAAAACTCAAAAACAGTTTCCCGGTCTACAGTAATTTTCTTGTAACAAAGCCCAAGAAATATTTTGTTCTGCAAGAAAAAAGGGGCCTTTTTTAAATACGAGGGGTTTAAAATTTAAAAGGATCCCCCCCAAAACAGGATGAGTGTTGGGAAGTGTAATTTTAAAACCCACGCCATTTTTTCTTACAAATCGAAAAATAAACCTTAACAATTTTAAGGCTTATCCCCTTCTTCATCCCCCTTCGGCTGACCACCAGTCACTCAATTTCAACATTTTAAATAGTCGAATTTATTCGAGGGCATTTTTTTGGTAGCTTTTAAGTTTTAAAGCTATTTCCACACCAGTGCACAAAACCTTGATTTCTATCCTAGTTTCATTAAAAACTTACCTTACGTTTTTTAATACAAACTTTATATGTTCTTTTTTTTCTAAATTTTTTTTTCTACACTAAATAGACCTAAAAAATGCCCTACAATGTACACAAAAAGTGCCCCCCCCGGGAACGGAAACACAATACCCCAAACTTAACCCAAAAAATGCAGACATCTGATTTGTGTACAGTCGATTCATCTAATCTACTACAACGTGTGGGGTCGCATGTGTTTAGTGCCTTCATTTTTTTACCCTCCAAAATAATGCTAATTAAATATCACAAAACAAATTACAAAAACCCCTTTCCTTGCTTTGCATGTACTTAAATCTAACCCTTTTACCTCTCTTCTGCACTATACGGACCAAAGTTATAATCCAAAAACTACACCCAAATAAGTTACAGAATAAAACACTCAAAATTTCTTGGCAAACCCTTTCAGATAGGTTTTTGAACTTGAGGGCCTCATTTGAGATCTGGAAAAAAATGGAAGTGAAAAATTTTACTTTAGATTTCCTCCGGTTTAAAGGGGAAATGTCCTCATTTCAAACTTCTCCCAAATTTAAACTCCTCGTCCTTGGCACCTACCCAAAACACCTAGAGTTTTATTGTGCAAAGGGAACCGGCTGAATACACTGGTGTGGGGTTTTCCCAAAAAAAACCCTTCTGGTAAACTGACCCCTCTGTCTGCTCCAGTGCTCAAAGGTTTTAAGGGAATTTTCCATTGTCTGTGTGTTTTTTTGGGATCTCCCCATCTCACATTTTTCCCGATCCCTGTGAAATTTTCTAAAACATTGGGTTTCAAACGGAAACATAGTGTAATTTTATCTACTCTTTGGGGTTTAAACAATGTGAATTCCATTGCCCCCAAAATACATATACCATTTTGAGGTGATGGTGAATTCCTTAATGATAACATAGTCACTCATACCAAGTGCTTCAGTAGGAAGGGATTCTACTTATTGCGTTCTGATCGATCATATCATGAGTCGATCACGCATTCTAAACCCAGTGCAGCGTGAAAGGCTTTATGTGATTTTAATGTACAAACCGCATTGCTTTTCTTTAAACACTAAAAAACATTATTTGCCTTATTTTTTTTGATGTCCAAAGCAAAATGTTACCAGGCCAATTTTAAGTTTTGACATAAGTATGAACAGAAATTTTCAAAATTACAAAAATGCTGACCAAAATGTCTTTGATAACTCTGATTAAAAATTTTTATAGAAAGACATTATTCCCATGATTATTTGTTAAATGTTCTTTAAAAGTGTTATTTACAGCATTTTTTTTCCTTTTTTTTGTAGAATTGACTCAAAAAATACTTCATGACATTGTTGCATGTACTACCACCTTCATTTTAAAATCCATTTTCTGCGGATTACGCAATCCAAACAACACCAAAATATAGCCAAAGAGAAAAAACAACAACAAAAAGTTACACGAAATTTTTTATTTTTTTGGGAAATGTTTTTAACATTTTTAAGGTTCCCCAAGTTTTTTAAATGATCGACCTGGGACGCCCAGTTAAAATAATTATGAAGCTTTCAAACATGTAATTTCCATACTCTCTATGACTGTAACTAAAATTGTACTAGTTTTACTGTAAATTTTCTTGTTCATGTGATGAGGGATACAGGAGTCCAAATTTAGGGATAACCATCACCCTCTATCTCCTCAATGTCTCTTTTTTGAAAGCATTTTGCAAGCACTCACTCTGCTAACACAGAACCCCTCACATGCAATAAGCTACACCACAGACTGACACTGTCACTGACAAAAATTCCAAAACAAACTGATCTTTGAAAAAATTATTGAAACGTATCTTCAAAACTTACTTCAAACATGGTCCCTTTTCCCAAAACTCTGTAAAAAACAAATGTATCCTCTCATTACCCACATGTCACTGGGGGTAGGTAATTTTATCAAAGGGTAAAATGGCCTGCAGGTTTTTCTGTGGTGATACCCTATGTCCAACATGATTTTTTACAAAACCCTGTTTGCTTTTTTGATAATATAAAAAATTATCCCCGAATAGACAGCTTTACTCGAGTGTCACATGACATACCCATAGGGGCCCCATGTCTCATACTCTGCGTACAAGAGCCCCAAAGGGGAAAGTATTTGTTACACTTAATTTAAAGCCCCTTTTTAACCTTCTTTTTTTTGGTTAAAATCCTATCTCCTAATCCCCGACCCTGTCTCTTTTCATTAGAATTAGTAAGATTTTTAAAGGGGCCCTGTTTGGGGTTTTCATATCTGGGGCCTAGTCACCTACAAATAACATTACAGTATTAAATCACATTCTTTGGAAGCACACTGGTGCAAGATGTAAATACTGTAAAATTCTAAAAAGGGTGCTGACAGACGATAAAGTCAAATTTTTTCTTTGGGGGGGGGGTTTGACTGCCGGGCATCTTCTGAGGCATTAGGCCTAGCTTGGTCTACCGTTTGCCCTCCTTTACCCAGGTGTTACTTGTTAGGCCTAGGCTATGTAGTTAGGCTATTAATATTAGCTAATGTTATCCCAGATGGGAAAGCTTGCAATGGTGCGCCGGGGATATTAATAATGGCCAAGAGAATTGCGCGGCGGATCTTATAACGGACGCCACCATGATTGGCCCGGGAAAAGCAAAAATTTAAGCCAAAACTACCTCCAACATTGCAGGAAAATTTCCCTTTTCCCACCAAATTGCTTGGTTTTTGGCCAAAAATTTTTCCGGGTTTCAGTGTCATTGTTAAAAGCGCGGCTGGCAACTTTGAAAATTCATACTTTGCGGGGAATAAAACCCCCCGCAGGGGAAACTTTCCAATCTGGCGTTATCCTTGTAATTATTTATTTATGTATTTGGCTCAAAATTTCAGCTGCAACTTCTACTCGTAGGTGTAGGAATGTGTACTTGAAATTGAGGGCCCAACAATAAAAAGTTAATTAAGGCTAGGCCTGGCTAAGGCTTGGACTTTGCCCAAGCCAGTCCTTAGCCTAGGCCTAACAGTTAGGCTAAGTTTCTACACTGTGAAGGACACACACAAGACCCAGTCCTGAGAACTGGCTCGATTACGGGCATAACTTGTGACAACATTCAACTAAAATAAAAGTAAGGAACGAAATCATGAATATTTATACTGTAAGCACTACAATAATTATTTTACACAGTTTGAATCAAATACCTCCATAATTGAAGACAGTAGATATTCTGCAGTGAGAACTTGTTTCGCTGTAGGGTAACGTTCGTGTACAGTAAGTTACTACTATACTGTGCATATATATGTACATGTAACCCGCGCGTTGCGTCTCATGATATGATATGCGTTGCATGCTGAGTATGGCGCGCGGAAAGGGCCACCAAATATGATGATGATATTATTTGATACGTTGTTATACCAAAAACATATGTCACTATACTAAATTGACATGTCATTGTACCTAAAACATATGTCACTATACCAAAATGATACGTCATTGTACTCAAAACATATGTCATTATACCGAAACGACATGTCAATATACTGAATATATATGTCACTGTACCAAACTGATATGTCATTATACCTAAAACATACGTCACTGTACCGAACTGATACGTCGATACTATGAGCAGAAGTGATGATATATCTCCAAGGACCGTATCTAAGGTAATCATATGCAAATAGCCAGATGCTGTAGGCGTGACTAAAGCAGTCATGGATATGCATAAAGTGGTACATATTCCGGCGTCTGCGGCGAATTAAGCGCCTGTTTTGATCTCGTAATCTGCACTACTGAAAGTTTGTTCGTACGTACTACGTACGTACATCTTGGCGGTGCCTTTAATTTTAAAACCTATGAAAATGGCGTCGATTGATATAGACGAAAAACTACAGCAACTCATTGACGTTGGATTCACCAATCAAGAAATGGCTGAAATGTTAAACGTCAGCGAAAGGACAGTTAAAAGGAGAAGACGCCAACTGCAGTTGAGAAAGAAAGACATAGAGTCGAACATGAGCGGTAATTAGGCCTACAAAGTTAGTAAAATAAGGGTAGGCGGTGCCACCATCTGACGTCACCATAGTCGGTGAACCGTGCACATTTTTTAGGAAAAGCCCGAAATCATCCTGCGTGATTTCATGCGAAAGATAAAAGGCGTTTTAAAGAAGCCGGGGTTTGAATGTAAAAAGTCTCATTCTGGAAACTATGGAAACCTCTGATCTGTCTAACAAAAGAAAGGGGCTCACCCGATCGATAAAGTTCATTGATAGCCTCCAGCTGATCAGTCTCTTGTCTCTTCCAAAGGAAAGAAGACTATATACGTAGTCACCCTACGCCCATAACCTTATGTAAAGGCGGAAGACCCCCCTGAGTACGTCCAGTTAACCTCTGGAGGTACATATGTCCGAAAGGAACATGTAGTTAATTAATGTAACAATAAATATTTGTCTAGGAAACCCATAGAAAAGGTTAGTCACATTCTGTGGCGCATGATACATACAGCCGTAGGCGGAATGTGAGGTTTCTTGCTTAGCTAAAAAACTCAAACCTTTCCCCTGACACCCCTTAGGTGATTCACGAGAGGCATTAAACATCACCACCCCTTGTATGGCTAGCGCTGAGTTTTCCCCGTGAAACAATTAAAGGTTTTTGCAAATTTAAATTGCTTATGATCCCGCCATATGTCAAAATTGTAAATATGGCTCCTTTGTTACAAATGATCAAAACAACGATCTTTAACACACCCCCTTTACCCGTCCGTGCCCATAAAAGGGTCTACTATAGGAACACTGCCTAAACATTTCATACAGTAAATGTTATTTAAGGGCTTAGGAAAAGTTTGGGGACATAACCATATACTCTATACAGAGATTAACTTTTGTGATACTTAATTTTTGCTCGATAAAGCTTTGAATTTTAACCTCCAACCGCGTATGACGGTTTGCTACTGATGAAGTTGCTGCCATATTATAGCAATATGAGCATGACAACAGAAACCGGTCTAGCTTGGCAGAGGCCGCGGAGCCAATTTTGAAGTGCGGGGGCTAATCGTCGAAGCGGCCCAATATGTTCAATAAAATAAATGCAGTTTAAGGCGGCCCAAATTGCAGTTTAAGGCGGCCCAAAATGCCCACAGCAAAAAAAGTGCGGGGGCTAAAGCCCCCCTAGCCCCCCCCCCCGTCTCCGCGGTCCCTGCTTGGTCATAAGAACCAAATATTTTACATTCAAACCCCGGCCTCCTTAAAAAGCCTTTCTATCTTTCGCATGAAATCACGCACGATGATTTCGGGACTTTCCTAAAAATGTGCAAGGTTAACCGACTTATAGGAAAGTCAGATGGTGCACCGCCTACCCTTATTTCACTTCACGCGGAATACAACAAGTCTTAAGCGTGCACACGGTACGGCGGTACGGACCGATACAAGTACAAGTACAGTGCGTTTGTTATATTTAATGCCGTGCCTGACTGTGTGAATTTCGCGGGCAATTGCTGGCTTGGGTCTTGAATATGTACAATGTACTTGTAGCCATTTGCATATGATTACCTTAGATACGGTCCTTGGAGACATATTATCACTTCTGCTCATAGTATCGACGTATCAATTCGGTACAATGACGTATGTTTTAGGTATAATGACATGTATGTTTGGTACAGTGACATATATATTCAGTATATTGACATGTCGTTTCGGTATAATGACATGTGTTTAGGTACAACGACGTATCATTTTGGTATAGTAACATATATTTTAGGTACAATGACATGTAAATTTAGTATAGTGACATATGTTTTTGGTATAACAACGTATCAAATAATATCATCATCATATTTGGTGGCCCTTTCCGCGCGCCATAGCTGAGCAGGTTGTGATTGTGACTGATCTGGAATAGCTTGCGGAGCGATCGTCAGTTTCTTCAACCTTTCTGTAGTAAGCTAAATATTAGTTTTGCGGAAGAGAATATACAACCAGCATTGCAGGTACCCGTGAATGTCTCTCCCGTTTACTGTAACATGACATTTTATACTAAGATGCGTCAGCGCCGTATCCAGGGGTCAATATGCCTACTTACGGTGACCTTCATTGACGGCTTATTTGGGCTGGTTTTAGAACGAGCCTGAGACTGACACAGGGACCTACGTGTGAGGGGGGGCACCTGAGTGGTTTTGTTAACTTCACTGCAGTTCCTAGCATCACAGTCCATTGACAACTGTGGTAAAATCTGATGATTGTACTTGGTTTCAGGTTGGATTGTTTTGTTTTGGGTAATTGGGACTGCAAGGCATGTTATGTTACTACTTTATGAAATGGGGCTGGGGTACAGAGCGGGCCTGAACCCACCCTATCAGTTTGAAGATTTTTTTTGTCTTAGAACGTCCAAACTTAACTACTATACTAGTAACTTAAAAATGATGACTGGTTCATCCCCAGGCTCCAGTCTTAGAAACCTTCGACGGCACTGTACAGTATTGGATACGAGCAGGGAGTTACAACTCCCTATAGCCAGGGGCGGCGCCAGGGTATTTCGATGGGGGGGGGCAAAGCGTGAGATGAGTGATCGCCGTCCTGGGGGAGGGGTCTAAGGGGAGGGGATGTCCCTCTCCCCACTGGGAAATTTTTTGTTAATTTAAGGTTGCTCAGATGCAAAATGATGATGTCTTTGGTACATATTTTGAACTGATCATATATGGCTGGAAAGTTTATAATTTATTTATTTAAATTTTTGATTTTGGAAAGATGCTTTTTCTGGGGAGGGGTGTCCCCTCCCCTTTGAGAAATTTTTATCAGTTTGAGATTGCTTAGATGCAAAATGGTGATGTCTTTGGTATTTTTGAGCTGATCATATATGGCTGAAAAGTGTTAATAATTTTATTGAATTTTAAGTTTTGGTTTAGTGAAAGAGGAGAGTAGCCTTTGTTGTCTAAGAGAAGGGTATGTAGTCAACAAACCTCCTGAAGCCACCCCCTTTTATGTATGGGTATGTTTTCACTCAAAAATACGTGCGTTGAGTCGACAGAAATACGAACTATTACGAATATTTTCGTTGCTTATATATATTTCCGTTGGCAGACACCGGAATAGGGCCTCCCGGAAGCTCTGGACTAATTATATGGATCAAATATATGCCTACCCCCACCCTCATCCTTTCTTCTTTCTCCTTCGCTTCGCCTTCTTCGCTTTCGTTTTCTCCTTTTCTTTTTTCCTGTTCCTTTCCTTCTCTCTTTCCTCTGTTCTTGCAAATGATAGGAGGCGGTTGCCCCCTGCCCCATGTGGCATCGCCCTGTTTTTCTTTACTCTTTTTCTGATTGACTCAAGATTTCTTCATACAGTAAAGATTGTGTTGTGTACGGACATGCACCTACTATTTAAAATTCGTTCTTTATGGATTACTCAGTCGAGACAAGACCAAAATAAAGCACAATAAAGCATAGGCGTAGGTAACTTTTCGAGACTGGGGGCTGAACCTTGTTTCGGATCGCTGTCCTGTGGAGGGGTCTAAGGGGAGGTGTGTCCCGCCCCCCCCCCCTCCCCTTTGGAAAATTTTTGGGTATTAGAGGGTTCTCAGATGCAATTTGGTGCAACATTTTGGGCAAATTTTAAGAAAAATTACTGCAATTTTTTTACAGTTTTTACTGAAGAGACAAATAAGGGGTTTTTGACCTTGGATACTGGGGACAGAAGTATGCTTCTGCCCCCAGATTTTGACTGGGGCTATAGCTCCCAGCCCCCCGCTTCCTACGCGTATGCAATAAGGGAGACATATAATATTACAGTACTTCAAAGTTTAATTCATTTTATTACATGTTTTTTTATATTTTTATTGTCAAATGTTCGTTAAGCGATTGACTCATGATACCCCCAATATATATGTTCACGTTCTAAATTTTAAATAGTCACATGCTGGGAATGGAGAGACAGTAAATGTTTGAGATTACCAAACATTACATAATCCGGACAGGGGAGAATACCCATAGACGAAAGGTTCACTTGGTCGGAGGTTCACTAAAGACCGAAGATTCCCCCGGACGAAAATATATTCCGAGTTACGGGTAGGGTTGGTGTTTTGATTAGACAGAGATTCATGGATCAGGCGTATCCCCCGATGCACAAATTAGCTGTCTGTATTTTTTGGTGTAACTTGCAATGATACGCACCTTTTCTCCAAGAGAGGGAAAACTTTTTGCTCTGTGACACCATATGTGTAAGGTCTCACAATAACTTGGCTTTAGGGTATACTAATGTATTGTTTTAGCTTTACTCTCGGTTCTGATGCCCTTTTTGTTTGCGCGTTATGTATAATGGCCTTAGTGTTTATGTTATACTTAACCTGCATTCACGTAAACAATGGAGAAAACAGAAAACGTTATCCTTGCGGGGATTGCAATTTTCAGGTATTTTGTAACGAACAATTTAACTAATACTGTGGTAGATGGGTGACATACTGTAACACCTCACCCCACCCCCTACAAAATTGTGTGTCTTAAAACGTTTGTTAGACGATTTTATTTTTTGGGTTGAAAAACCATAGGGGGGGGCAAATGCCTGCCCTGCCCCCCCCCCGTTGGCGCCGCGCCTGCCTATAGCTGATACGAGTAGGTCAAACTTCAGATCACACGCAACTTTATATCACTCTACATGCTCCCTGGTTAGTAAAGTCGAGCTCTCAATCACATATCGCTTCAAGTCAATTGGTAGAAAGTTCGGAGTATATAGTCTTGAAGAAGGTTCAGTTTATCGTGAGCCCTCACCCCACCCCTGCCCATGATGTAGTCAGACGAGGACACGTATATACTGAGGGGGAGATAC
>JAIZAY010001998.1:0-12055 GCA_029531755.1 Holothuria leucospilota | reverse complement strand
GCTTCATACTTGAAAATGGATTTCAGCGTGAAACACGTGTAGTAGACCGTTAATGTAACATATTAGTAATACAAATATACATACATACATACATACATACCTACCTACCTACCTACCTACCTACCTACCTACCTACCTACCTACCTACCTACCTACCTACATACATACATACATACATACATACATACATACATACATACATACATACATACATACACACATACATACACACACCCATAGCCACAGGATCGCTCACACACCGCGGGTGCACCCATACTCACCCTCGCTTCCATTAGCGGCTACGCGGGATAATGTACCGGTAAGGAATTCGCGGGATTTTTTCCCCATTAGCCCTGGCTGACCTCCGACTAAACCCTGCAGACGTACGGTGTCTGGAGGGCGGGCAGCTTGCCAAGGCAGCGCACGTGCAGCCGCGCGGGGGACTTCTCATTGCAGCGACGGAATTTTCGGGCAGCTACGCCAGTTTCGAGCTCCGCGTGAGCTTCAGCGGAAAGACCCTACGTGCGAGAGGCGGAGCTCTCGCCGGCTGTACCGTGTCCTGTTAAGGACATGTTTGCTGAGTGCACACATAGCCACAGGATCGCTCACACACCGCGGGTGCACACATAGCCACCAGGATCGCTCACCACACCGCGGTTGCACCCATACTCCGCCCACCCTGCCCAACCTCGCTTCCTTAGCGGTACGCGGGAAATGTACCGGTAAGGAATTCGCGGGATTTCCCCATTAGCCTGGCTGACCTCCAACTAACCCAGCAGACGTACGTGTCTGGATGGCGGGCTGCTTGTTCCTGTTAAGGACATGTTGCTGAGTGCACCCATAGCCAGAGGATCGCTCACACACCGCGGGTGCACCCATAGCCAGAGGATCGCTCACACACCGCGGGTGCATACATACATACATACATACATACATACATACATACATACATACATACATACATACATACATACATAAGATTATGTTATGAAAAAGCTGATGACGATAGTATAAAATGCAACACGCTGTATGAACTGTGAACTGGCGAGATAAAAAATTGGAAATATCCTTGCAATTTTTTTTACATTTATACGTTGTGAGGGAGTACAAGCAGGAGAACCTGGAACCATGTTTACACTAAAACATTTGGGTAGTATGCCACGCATCAACTTATGCAGGCGTTTTTACTAAAAAAGTGACAAATTTTTTAGGAAGACATCAGATTACCCCTAATTGTATTCATATCGTATTATTTTATTAAACAGCGGTTACTTGGGTAATTTATTTTCGCACTTGAGTTATGGGGTAAATATCCCCCTCCTGCTGCCTTACTATTGCTACGTGGCCTACGTAAACAGTTAATTCATTTTTCTTGCTTGTCAAGGTGGAAGACATGTCAACAAGTCCAGTCAATGGAAAATCCCAGTCATCTTCCTTTATTATTTTACTATTACACCGGTGCTTATATAGGGCAAAATCCCAAAGGTTCATTTCACTTTACAAAAGAAATACATATATTGAACACTACACAGAATTTTTTACATCTGCATGTAAGACATATGTAAGGTAGCCATGCCACCTGGGTTGAATGAAACTGATTTTTGCGTAAAGAATTATAATTTCATTTAACCCAGGGGTCATTTCTATGAAAGCGAATAGAATACCTTCCTAATCTTGGCAACATTAACACGACATTCTACGAACACACATTATTCCGGTATTCTTCACCCCATTATCCATATAACTTAACCTTTTCTGTGTCCAATATGAACACCACTTCATCTTTTATCACTCAATTAGTATAAGGAAAACTAATGTATTCACTCAGTGTCAAAATAAAGAAAACTGGAAGATTAATTAGCATTGTGGAGGACGCTTAAAGAGTTTTTCATTTGTTATCGAGGAGCTGCTGACCCTCGCCAAGTAATATCAAATATATTCATGGACATGTGATATAGAACACAGTTACACCAACTTTCCTCGTCAATATGAACAATATGAACAGGGAGATTAACGTTTCCTCCCTGGATTGAATTATTTCCTTTCCTTTACTTTTCTTGGTAAAAGTAAGACTTTGCCTGCATTCGTAGAGTAGAACCGACAGAAAAGACTATTCCAAGAATGGTCTCCGAGGCGATTACACGTTTTAAAAAGAAAACTTTATCTATGTATGTGACAGGGTAAGGCAATGTTATAGACGAAGCTACAATATATGCGTTTCCTGTTTTTAGTGCTAGTGGAAATAAGTAAAATTCAATCAAAGTAATTCCGCCGAAACATAAAAAGAGGAAATGTCATCACTGCATTCTGGAAACATCCAAGAACTTGTGGCAGAGACGTAAATCGACGAAATTAGTAAACCACTTCAACCGAACACAAGTACCAGATGGAGGGATCCGCAGACTCTCTATAAGATAGTAAACGGGTCGAATTGTACATGACAAACACAAAAGACCAAAAAATGCAAGAAATATTCCAGAAACAGACCAACCCTCATTAGATTCGGATTCACCAACAGAGTGTTTGCTAACTAAAACTAATCCTACACCGATGATGATGATGATGATGGTGATGGTGATGGTGATGGTGATGGTGTTGGTGATGGTGATGGTGATGGTGATGGTGATGGTGTTGGTGATGGTGATGGTGATGGTGTTGGTGATGGTGATGGTGATGGTGATGGTGATGGTGATGGTGTTGGTGATGGTGTTGGTGACGGTGACGGTGACGGTGACGGTGTTGGTGATGGTGATGGTGGTGGTGTTGATGGAGGTGGTGATGGTGATGGTGATGGTGATGGTGATGGTGATGGTGATGATGATGATGATGATGATGATGATGATGATGAGGGCGCCGTCTACAACATCCAAGCATCCGTCTACTTGTTTGCATCCTATCAGTGCCGCCGCAGCCGCTTTATTGAAAAGTATGACACTGACATCGGCTTACACATCAAAACCATGGCAATCATTCACGCGGTTGCTCCAGTTACGTCAAGAAGTCCACAGAGAATGTATAACACAAAGTCACGTCAATCGTACTATTCGCTCTCTCTCTCTCTAATGTAATGAGAAAGACACTTCTGATGAATATGCATTGCTTCGGATTTGAGGAGTGTGCAACTTTGCAGGGGAAAATGGCGTACGCCGTGTTAGCAAGTCCCACCACGAAAGTCCAAATAAGTCCTGACGTAAGACTACGAGAATCTTGTAAACTGGTTTTAGACACGATATCTCAAGAACACACATGGGTCGTACCTCGAAATCGTGTAGTTTCGTTGTCAACGGAGAGGGAAGACTGATTGTTTGTACCTTTCCAAAGATAAAATAACAGAGAACAATACAACATACATCTTTTCACAAGCATAACTCCAGGGCTCCCGACATTTATGTATTTTCTATATATTCCTATATTTAGAATTTTCCTATGAAGTGGCAAATATTCCCATGTTTCCAATATTTTGCATTCGAAAAGTTTGTTAGTTAGTATTTTTGAAATGTACTGTCAAGATATTGCACAGTATTTGTAGTATCCATAGTAGTACTGTTCTCTTCTCCTTTCTAGGTACGCCTATTGCTAACTGGGCGAAATAATGAAGTTGTTGACACTTTGCACATACTCTTGCTTACAAAATGCTGTAGTAAATTCATAATCAAACTAAGATTTGCCTTTTTAGGGCACTGACGTACTGCAGAGAGTGTCCAAATATCAGAAGACAAAGAATGATTGGCTGAAACTTTGAAGGCCTCAAACCACTATCTCTAGCCATGTGGAAGGGAGGCTGTTTTGGCAAAGTTTTGTGGTATGCTTAGTACTCATGGGCATCAACAACTAGGGGTGGGGGTACATCCCTTCCCAGTCTTGAAAGTGGTGGTATTTGGTGTGTCCCCAAATTTTATACAGAGCCGTGTATGCATGGTACGTATATTTGATTCTAAAGCGTACAATGGCTGGTGCAGTGAAAGCAAACTCGAAACCAGCTTGTACCAGCACTTGGTAACATGACAGAAGAATGTTGGGGTGTTTGTGATAGCAATAGTGTATGGTATAAGTGTCAGAGTCCTTATTAGGTAATTAAATTAACAAAAACCAGAGGTAGACCTGGTTTGAAAGTAGTATAGTATTGACATTTTTTGGTAGTTAACTATAGCTGTGTGTCATTTTTAAGCAGGAAGTGCCAAGCAAACTGAGTTGAAACTGTAATAGAAAATTTGAATGATAACGATGATGTCAAAATAGAAGTAGTCTTGCAAAACCATAGGCTTAAAATGGATTTCAGTTTTGGGAAAATGCACCAGATAACACCAAACAGCAACTAGAATCCAAAATTTTCTTTGGCACTTAAGCAGGCACCTGACCCTATGTCGCTAGAGCTTTGTACGTGCATTAGTTCTGATCAACGCCATGTCCTTCCCATTTTTGAGAAGGTATTGACACCAATAGTCTCACTTCACATGTTAGTGTCACATATTAGCCACCTATGCAGGGTGACCAAGATGACTAAGGTGAATAGAGCTAACACTAAGCAAAACGAATCAAATATCAAAGCTGTAATACCATAGAAGTACCAATTATGCTAATTTGGTGTGGGTTCATGAATATCATCCTTTTGAGTTTCCCCCTCTAACTAACCTTTGCTGGTTTTACTGATCTCAATTATCTATTTTGTGACTGACAAAATTACTATATACTCCTACACATTCCTATTTTTAATGAAAAAATACAATATTTATTCCTATATGTGTAATTCTCTCTACTTGGAGCCTTGTAACTCTAGTAAAGCCAGAAGTGATTCCAGTTTAAAATATCACATCATTGACTTGATAAACTTGATAGATCGTAAAGAGTGATCTTGACGGATCCCACAGTTTCTCATGTGGATGTCCCCATATTGAAGTGACCTTATTATAATTAAAAATGGCTCACTATTATCTGATATATTGATGGTGTAGTAGAAGTGCTCGGTTGCTCGTTCCCACGGCCCTGATTTGGATCCCATGCAAGCACTGATTTTCAGTTTTTGTTATTTAAGTTTTTGTCTTCTGTTACTAATCATACTTGGGGTATATATTTAATATTGAAAGGGAAACCCTCTTGCTTTTGTGGAGGTCAGAGATCATTCTGGTTGTTGATATAACCTATGGTGTGGGTACTGCTATAGTATTCACAAACAACTTCTTAACACTGACCCATCTTTCTAATTTCCCGACTATAGTGTAAAATGGAAATTAGCTCAGTCTGAGAGAAAATGCAGTAAGTTATGCAGCAAACTTTTGGCAACTACCTTACCTGACACAATTCCTCAAAGTACTGTACAGTGCCTAGTAAAAGCCATCCATCCAAACATTTGAAAACGTAAACCTGACATCGGGAGAGAACTTATGGTCATGCAGTAGTTCAAAGACATTCCTTTAGCATGAACCAATTGAAGACGCTGAACTGTACAGGTAGTAAAACAACACCTCGAAGTTTTTTGATAGGGATACCATCGTTTTGTGCGGAGAATGGCAACCTTCATTTCATTAAAAAAAAAACGAACGCAGTTGCCGCCCTATGAATCAGGAGACACCCTTTCCGTAGGAACGGCTCTTTTTTTATTTCTCGGTTTTACTTGAACATGCAAATTTCATGTTCTAAAAAATCATAGAAGAGACAAATTGTGATATGAGAGCAGTTTGGTGAGATTTCTAATAATGGCTTAAGAAGCCTTCTTGTCACCCTGTTTCCTCTCAACGGAATGACAAAGACATCTAACACATTGTACCCATATGCTCAATTTGTAAGCTTTTTAAGTTTTTTAAAAAACAATATCCATCTTTAAGGAAGGCTGCAGCAACATTTGCATATGTTTGAGTGGATATGTGGAAGTTCTTGCTTCGGTTTATCCACACAATATTGCAGACAATGTAATGTCAGAAGTGACAAACGATGAATATGAAATAATTAACGATTGCTCCTGCAAGAGACGACTTATTGACAATGTACATGATACATGCGTATTGCAGGTGCTGCCTTTTCGGTTTTGAGAAGGGTCAAAGCTTAATGATAAACCTTTGTATTTAAAAGTAATGTTAAAGCTACTTTTATTTTGACAAAAATGTATCCAGTAATTGTAGTGATGAAAACATTCTCCCTCGACTGTTTGCGTTTTATAAGCCATCTCCCCATATTGAATTTCATTTTTTAAGGTTTATTGACTTTTAAATAAGCAGCAGTACTATAAATAAATGATAACCACTTCAATTAACAGTTTTGCAAACAGTTCTTCTGCCGGTATGAAATTTGGCTCAAGTTTAAACGTTTCTGTGCAGTTAAGTGATCACATAAGACGCAATGTATTTCAATATTGAAGTGCAACTTGCGACATGGTACTAACATCATTACAGATTTGATTGTGGAGTTAAGGTTATATTCTCACCCACAATGGAGAGGTAAGTTACCATTTAGCATCTTCTTGAGACTATTGAGAATCGCTATGATTCCAGTGTACAGTCTGTGACATCTAGTCAGGTTTCGTAAAAGCGAATGTTTATCTCAAAGCACTACGACATTGATGTGATAGATCACAAGTACTTCGTTCAATTTGTTTTCCTTGTGTAAACTTGAAAAGACAAATTGAAATTTCGAAACCATTATCAGAGGATAATCCACCAAAGAAAGAACTAAACAAAGAACGTTAACTACTGCGATGACCGCACACTTACAGATGCAACCACAAATATTCAATTTGAGGTTCACATTTGTAGCATGTCAAAAACTGGCATTTAAACTCATTACATTTTTAATGAACGAGTGAACGTAGTGAAAGCAGTTGTATCATCACATGTATAATCTGGATGAAAAGATGTTTTGTTGCTTTGAAATTGGGATCCAATTTCGTCCTCCTAAAGTTAACGTTTTGGTACTATGAGCACCATGGGGTGTTTCTATTAACGGGGACTTTGCACATTATCCTTTGCTTCCTGTAAAATATACTACTAGCCATATAATTCTCTCTGGTCGACCACTGCTCATTTAACCATGAAAAAGGTTTTTCTCAGGTGGTATTTACTCAGTTATTGTTTGCTTGGATAAGTTGATTTAGTGCAGTTGATTATAATATGAAACACATAGTTTCTTTAATATATGCTCGTAGGCAGGATCAAAGTACCTTTTCCTAATAGTGTGATTTCTTGAAGGGATGCTGCGCAGAGTCTTCCTTTGGGAAGATGTTGAAGAGGTATTGAGTATCCTCTGTTTCGTTGAGTAAAAATCAAGGCGTCATAATTGACGTACCTTACAAATCCTTTACGTTAACTGCCAACCACTATCTAAGTTAAAGGTCAAAAACTGTAGAGTGAATAAAGAAACCCAAGCACTGTTCATCGATGTGAGGAGATGGTATTATCTCTGCTTGCCTCACTCTTACTTCGGGTCACAACTGCAGTAACTTCATTTGCTGATAACTTGAGAACTTTACATCGGAACTGAATGCTTTTGGCGGGGTGAAAGTTTATTTGAGGACATCAGAAGTTAAATTTTGTGAAAAGTGGTTAACATGATATTTCTGGAAGTGAAACTTCGAGGGATCCCACACTTAGCATTAGATGGTCCATATTACGTTAAAGAAATAAATAGGCCAGCCATTGGCCTAAACAGCCTTTAGAAAGCTATGTGGGCATTTTTGGTACAAGCGATCAGCCATGCTAGATCCAATCTACATTTAGTAAAAATTAATTGTTAGGGGGCCTGGCACGTTTGAAAATCGTTTGGGGGGCCATTTTGGGGTAAAAATTTGATTTTTAAGATTTTTGTGCATTTCATACTTTCAAATAATTAACTATCAGGAAAATATTAATTTTAGTCAATTTGAACCTACTTTGGTCGATATTGAAAAAATTACGAAAAACCAAAGGACATTAAATAATTGTATAGCAAATAAAGTCTGATACCACAAAAAAAAAAATGTTTGGATGACATGCATTATTTTCTTTGTTAGAAATCTTTTCTGATGAGAACAAGAACAGTTCAATATTGACTCTCGAGCCAGCCGTGGGGCCAAGTTTTAGTTGTCCTCCGTGGCGGACCACAGGGAAGCCCACGAGGCTCTCGGTATTTACAACATTGTGGGCACTAGGCAAAAAGACACTAATAACTGTCCACAAATAGCTTTGAATTTGCACCAAGTGGACTGTAAATTGTATTTTGTCTCTTTTTGGCTCATGAAGGCCTTATTCAGAGTTACGAATGGTCGATTTCTCATGATGCAACCGATTTGATAGAACAGAGGCGGGTGGATTATCATAAATGTTGTACAGAATTTTCGGTAATTAGGCCTATACTCCAACTATGCGCTATGGGAAATTAAGAGAGACAATTTGAGTATTAGATAAATGTGCGTTAGCGCTCCAAAAATGGACTTTTACCCGAGTTTTAATAATGTTTGCCTACATTTTACCTAACAATTAACTAACCACTAGTAGCAATGACTTCAAACGAAGCAGACCTACAGTAGAAATCATTATTTGCCCCTTAAAACGGCCAGTCGATTTCTTCATGATGCAGCAGAGTTGAGAGATGGGAGGATGCTCCCATCATAATAATAGATAATCATACGAGTTGCACAGGATTTTTCAATAATCGGACCATGTAACTCCCCTCCTGTTTGAATTAATAATTTGGTATTTAGCTCGTATGACCGCGCAAAGAGCTCCAAAACAGTGTATTTATTAAAGGCATGTCAGGCACATTTTACTTCATTTTACATTACAAAACAATCTATTCTGATAAGATAACATATAACTTCCCTCTGCCAACGCAATATATAAACATGTACTGGCAGGCTTTTCAGTCAATATTGAATTCTTGTTCTCATAAGAAACGATTTCTAACAGAAGATAATGCACGTCATTGTAACTCTATTTTTAGATATCAGAGTTTATTTGCTATAAATGTCTTTATTTTCTTTGTTTTTTGTAACTTTTTTGTCAATATCGACCAAAGTAGGTTCAAATTGACTAAAAGTTATATTTTCCTGATAGTATATTATTTGAAAGTATGAAATGCACAAAAATCATGAAAATCATATATTTGCCAAAATTGCCAGCCACCTAACAACCCTTACTATATGAAGATTGGATCTAGTATTGCTGACTGCTTGTACTAAGAAATGCCCACATAATTTTTAAGGCTTTATAGGCCAGTGGCTGGTTTACTGAATGCAATGACTTTAATATTGATCAAAGGTCATGTGAGGTCACTAGAAGTCAGGTTGAAGAAACCTCATAAACATGACATGTCAAGAAGGGTAACATTCAAGTATCTCATACTTTCACATGAGATGGGCTGTTTGGTAGAGGTCAAAGATTATATGGAGTTTCCACAGGTGAAAATTTAATATTTTTTTTCAGTATAGTACATCTCATGTACTATTGATAGTACTGAAGTCAATGTCAAGGTCTTCAATCCTGCTGACGCCTGAATGGGTATCATCCGGCATTACCCGGCAACGTTCGGCACCGGTCAGACTGAAAAACTTGGCATGTACTATTTTCTCTACCCAAGGCATCATAGAACGTACGTCACTTTAAGTTTATAGAAGTACCAAACTATGGACGCTAAGGATGTTGCTAAGTAATCTTTACAATATTGACCCCATCCAAATACTACAAATAAATTCCTGTAAGTCTGGTTTCTAACAAATCACCTGTATTCGATTTCTCTTCATATTTACAGAGAATGGGCGTCAAACCCAAAGGAAGGGAAGGTAATACAACCGCTTATTTTGTCTGAGCAAGAGAACAATGAAGTCGAAGATGGCGAAAGCGAAAGCAAAGGAGAACTTGTGTGTCGAATCTTCAGACGGATGGGCTTGATCTGGGCAATATTAGCAGCTGTGACAGGGGCTGTTGATACCGTTCTAATCCAGAAATTAACTTATGATTTTAGTTCGATAATGATTCTGTTTTATCGCCAAGCCGTGCTGTTGGGTTTTGCACCCTTTTTGCCTTGGAATGAAAGTATGGCATACGATTGGTATACGACCTCTTCTTAAATTTGCTGTTTGGTTTGGGGGACACACTCGGTAAAAGCGCATTTATGACTGCTTTATCTTTGATTTCAGCAGGCGACGTTAGTGCAATCTCTTTAAACAAACCAATTCCCGCTTCTGTTATTGCTTACTTATTCCTCGGAGAATTATTTGATGTCTTTGATGGAGCCCTCGTTTTTGTCAATTGCATTGGAGTAGTTCTGATAGCTGAGGGTGCTTACGGAATTTCAAATGATTCTTCAAACGTTTATGGATTTGTCTTTGCATTTACAGCACTTTTGGTTTTCGTTTTCAATTACTTTGTTATACGCATCCTCGCGAAGAAGGGAAAAGCGGATTCCTGCTTACTGTCGTTTACGACACGGTGGATGGGGGTGGTGTTTTCTTCTGTTTACCTCACAGTCTCGAGTTTATGGCTCTTACCTGATAACTTAGATGGTGGTCTTACGTTCCTTGGTGTAGGATGTGCCACAATTATTCATTACCATTCTTTAACACGGGCACTTCAAACAGAAAATATGATGTTTGTGGCTGCTGGAATGTCAGTAACCAGTCCTCTTACGTACTTTTACGATGCGCTATTCAACGGACATAAATTTTCTTGGCAAAATATTGTGGGTGCTCTCCTGACGGTTAGTTCAACTTTCTTGCTTTTCGCGAAAATATATTGCAAAGACAAGTAATGGCTTATTTGTATCCTTATACTATCTAATTAGAGACGCAAGATTTCTTCTGTTAGTTACCTGTGGAGTTAACAAAATGTCAACGTTGTTTTTCTTTTAGACTCAATTTGGAGCCCTGAATAACATTTAGTTTAGATCAGTGGTTCTCAAACGCGGCCCCCGGGCCCTGTCGGTGCGGCCCCTGAATTGATTTTACGTTTTGATTTTACGTAGCACAGTAGGAAAAAGGGGCGAATAATCCATGAAATGTATGTTAAAATTATGTAATAAGGTGTCATATAGTTATGTAGTGGTGCATTGGGGAGTAGTTGTATTTGTAGTGACAAAGCTTGTAGCAAAGCTATATCTCGAAAAATTTAATTTGCGAAGTACGGTGACTGTATTGTGTTAAACGTGTGCTGCTTGATAATTGAAATCAAAATTTCTGCAATCTTTTGGTACTCGTAAAACCTAAATCAAATGTAATCAGAGTGGCATTCAATCAATGGGTTTCGACATTATATATGGGCCCGCTTTTTCCACAGCTCTGTAAATGAAATAGAATCATTCAATTAACTTAAAGTTTTTTCAACTTTTGGAAATGCGACCCGCGAACTCGGCAGACCCACTTCTCTATCTGACCGCAATTTCTCAAAGTTGTTTCAACAGTCACCAAAGTTTTCCGCCCGCTTCTCGAGCCAGATTCGGCTTTTCCCATCTTTTCAGCAACATGTCGACCTTGTCTGTCGGGGTCCTTGGTCTCCCTGTCGAGCAAAGACTGGCGCAATCCCAATTGCGGAGGCAAATTTGTGGTTGAGAGTGCGATTTTCTGCAATCTGGAGCGATTAGAAAGCAAAATTTTCTGACCTCAGCCCCAACCATAGTGGGGCTGAGGTCAGTTTGCTTCTGTTGGACGCTGAAAAAGTGCATTGCTATATATATATATATATCTTAAGGAACCGTTTCCTCTGAAAAAAGTCATACTTCTGCTTCTGTATGCCGTAGATAAAGCTTCGCATTACAAATTTCGTCGGCTTGAACTCTGGACATTTACACTTTGACCTTGGTTTCCGAATCCAGCGGTGTAGTGACGCATTTTTGTGGTTAACCTGAAGACACTGGGCATCCATCTGCAATAGATTTTTAAGAATAGATTTGTATTTTCACGTATGATATGACTAGAATCGAATTCAGTGGCTAAATTAGTTACCAAATGAGTTTTAAACCATGAAAATTGGTTCCGATTTAGTGAAGTTATGCCAAGAAATAAATTTCAACTGTCAAATAAAATTCAATTATCTGTCAAATAATTATTTTTTTATTTGAATTTTTGCTCTGCAATTCTAATAACAATACAAAAGTA